>CAJNIZ010004736.1:102177-114768 GCA_905231905.1 Symbiodinium pilosum | reverse complement strand
CAGTTACCTAAATAGTAGGTTAGTGGGCTATGTAACTATACATATATATATATAGGGTATATGGAACCCAGTTCCCATTATTTAGGTAACTGGAGCCTAATAGTGAGTACTCCTAGGTACCCCAGTAGTACCCTTTTCCCTTTATTGATTTTGGGGTCTCCCTATTAAAGCTGAATAGTAGGGGAAAAAAAGGGTACACTTAGTAATGAGGGGTTGCTGGGGAATAATGATAACTGAACACTACTGTACCGTTATGTATTAACGGGAAGTATTTCTTGGAAGGCAGGGTTTAAAGGAGTTGTCAAGGTGATTTGTGGGGATAATGCAGGCATGTTCAAGAGCATGCTGGGATATACAAAGCAGCTGTGTGTGTTGACCGAAGCTTTAGCCGATAGTTGGACGAGGGAATGCCTACAGTTGCAGCCCAAATTTGGGTACTGGTATGTAATGACTGATACAGTCCAAGCAGCGCGACCCTTAACTTCCAGAAATGCTGCACCTGAATGTCCTTGATGTTTCGCGACACCGTACCTATCTATACACAATATCATGCTGATCCTTCCGAGTTCCACCCAGAGCCGGATCTTCAAACAACCACCATTAGAGTACCCATAGTACCCTCTAGTACATATTGAATAGTTTGCAGGTACCTTTCAGCCGTATCTACTTTCTAGATCCTCCCAGGGGCCAGGGTAACTGATTACTGGTACATCTCCATGAGCCCTAAAACCTAAACCCCAAACCCTAAACCCCAAAACCCCAAAACCCTAAAACCCTAAACGCTAAAGCCCTAAACCCCTAAACCCTCCGCGTAGCTTGCAGCAGATAAGGAGTTCAGTTTCTGCTCCCGCCAATTTTTCTGCACGGCCTCTACAACTGGCCGCGGAGCAGCATTTGCTTTCAAAATTGCGTGAATACTCAGTAGCTGGGTAGGTACACTTTATGTTTTTTTGGGGTTTTTATATCCCCATGAGAATAAAAAGTGTCAATTTTTAGGGGCCAGGGAACTCAGCAACTAGGAATATCGTCTTGGTGAATAATCTCTTCAGCAAGGCAGTAAGGCCACTGGGATTGCGGAAAAGAGAATGCGTCATGTGACTTGGGAAGCCCAGTATTTGCAACAAATTGTTCTAGGTTTTTGCCAAAGTGTCTAGGATATGACTACCTTTCACAACGTGGGGGTTTTAAGTCGAAGGGTCTAGGATATGAGCACTTCTCACAAGGTTGGGCCCCTTGTTGGGAGTCTCTGCGATTTCTGCGAGGAACTTGCATATTCGATGGACACTATAAAAGGGTTCTAAATGGGAACCCCAAACACAGAACCCCAAGAATAAAGTAGGAATATAAACGAACATACGGACCCTGGTAGGTATGTTCCTAATATATTCCTACTATACTCTTGGGGTTCCGTGTTTGGGGTTCCCAGTAAAGGCCCTTTACACTAGTTGGGGTGTTGGGAGTTGTCTTTCGGCTCCTGGCATGTTGTCAAGGACTCCTGAAATCGGCTACATATCACGGTGATCCATAGCTGAGGAGGACTCTCTCGCAATTCCCTGAACCCTCCCTAACGTCCCAGATTCCTAGACTCTGGAGTTCCATTCTTACCACCGAACTGAATTCTGTAGAAGGTGGTAGGCAATGCAGAAGATTAATTTTCTTCAGCACTCTTCCTTATGCAGTGCATATTCTGCTGCCAGAGTGGCATTACATACTTCAAAACTCGATGAATATTCCAGGTCTTCCGAATCTTCGGCCCATGCACTATGCCGGGTATTATTACTGGGACTTGGTAAAGGAAGATGGCCCCTATATAATCCCGATGTAATATATTCCCTTCTTCCCTACTATCCCCCAGCAAGATGCAGGGTATTTGGCAGCAATCTTCAAACCCAAGCCTCAAAGCCTTGGGGCTCGGGGGTTTAATTAGACCATGTGAAACGGAGAGACGCTAAGGCCTAACTTCAATCTCAACTCTGATTTCCTGGATGCAAAGTCTGCATGTTCCCGAAGCCCTAAGCCCGAACCCCTAAACCCTACGCTCGCATAACCTTGATACACCCTGGAAACGCAAAATGGAGCTTGCAAGATTTCAGCAGAACGCAGAAGCCCCCAAACCTAAGCCAGCGACCTTCACCAGCAACTTAACCCTGCCACACAAACCTGAACTCTAAATCCCAGGCCCAAGTCATTACCCCTGAGCCACATTCCCAAACCCTACAAGTACCCCAAACCCAACTCTACATATCCCTACATAAAAATATGGCCCTGTATACCCCGACCCTGAAGCCCAATCTCACCCGCAGCTCCACAAAGAGGTGCTCCACCCTTCAGCGCTGCGAAGCGTATGAGGAGACTTATCAGGACCGCAGAGAACACCTTCTAGGATGTAGAGATGTATTAAGTCTAGGGCCTAGGGTTACCATAATAATGGACAATAAGATGACAGATGACATGGGGTCTGGGTTTGTAGCGGAATGATTTCCAATATATCGGTCCTTGATTTTTAACAGGGTATTTGTGACAGACCTCGAAAATGATATTGGTACATGTTGAAGCCCCCTACAGCGTTGTCTTTGAATGCTGCTGCTGCAGCAGCAGCGCGACGACCGCTCCCCATCATCGTCATTTGGCACTTGGCTTTCAAAGGAGTTGCGTGAATTTTCATATCATCAAGACGCTCTGCCTTTTTTTTGCATTCGTTGGATTAGATATTGCAAGCGTACTGATCTTGACTGCCGGCAAGACCAGCCTCCAAGGAATTGTGAAGGATGTCTGGGGATGTGTATTGTAGGGCAAAGTGTAGCGAGACATTCAGAGAGTAAGCTCGGAACTCCATAAATCTCAGCCCAGGAGGACTGCTGATTGCTGGTACATTCCTGGCTATTCTGTTGGAAATCCTACTCTCTGCTTCGCTAAAGAACACGGCAACGTTCATCTCAAGACCTGCACGCAGGGACAGCTGTACAAAAGCGACGGCTGCTACCTTCCGCCAACATGGCGAATGGTATTCAAGGCAGCGCACACTGTTGGGATCTCAGCGGGCTTCGAAGGTTTCAAGTTGTAAGCCAAAATGAAGGAATGTTCTTGTTCCAGCGAGTGTACTCCAAATAGCTGGAGACCTGAAAGATGCTTTTTTGGAGGCAAGACTGCCCAAGTAGAGACGGGTGATCTCTGGGCGCAGGTTTCTGTCAGTGCAGAGCCATGATCGCCGTCAAGCGAACAACATCTTTATTAGTAGTTTGGCTGCAGGGTGCGTAGGACAACTTGTCCGGGCTTAAGTAAAATGTGTTTCATTTTTCGCCATGATCCCGTTGCAAGGAGACGTTCCCCAGATCCTCAATAAGATTCCTCGAGGACCCCACGACATGGTGGCTCCCCAATCCTGCATGGGCCCGAAAGCATCCTGATGATGAAGCTTAGGGCTGAAGCAAACTCAGGTCGTGATGCTTCTGAGCTTCTACTGGAGTCCCGGCGGATCATTCAACGCGGTTTAGGGCTAAGGGTGGGTCAGCATGAGAATTCATTATGTTGAACGACCGTAACGCCTCATGTCAAAATCACACTCCATCAGAGCATTTCGAGTACGTAGATAGAATTCAGCGATAAGGTCGACGCATTGAAGTTAGAGTTTTGTTTTAAGATTTCGAGTGCGGGAAGGTTTAGAGTTGAGGATCAGGCTTTATGTACCGTTTGGAGCTAAATCCTAAACCCTAAACCCAGTAATAGGCCCGATTTGCAATGGAATCCTTTCAACACAGTGAACGCAAGACCATGCCGTGGTGTAGGTCTGCAGCCTGACCTCAACGGTTTTCTGGCAAACTAGCACCCTTTTTAGGGATTGCAGGAATTTTAGGGTTTGGGTTTTGGGGATTATAATAGGAGTTTAAGGGTTTGTTGGTTTAATGGATTAAAGGGATATATATGACTTGAAGGATTTGGTGGTTTGGGCTTGGATGATTCATGTGCTTGAAATCGTATACCAGCATCTTTGGCCCAGTCCACGAAAAGCACCTTGAGGCTTTACTAGCCTAAATGCTTGGAAGGCTTGTGGCACCCGAACTCCCAAACCCTAAACACGGTTGTCTTAGGGTTTAGGGTTTAGGGGTTGGGGTTTAGGGTTCAGGGTTTAGGGTACGGTACTCGGAGCAGCGTGCAAGAGCTGACTTGGCTGGTACGGCCCTGGCTCTCAGAGCCGTAATCTCAAACCTACTTGCGGTCAGAGGACTAAAGGAAGGGTTAGGGGGATAAGCATACTTAGGAACTTTCTAATGAGGAGTAGGAAAGAAAATGGAAACAATCTTATTGTTTAGGGCTTATACCCCCTATTAGCCATACAGTAATCTAATCCCAGGTATCCCCATTAATGTCCTACTTACTGTGCCCCCCCCCGATCCCTGCAAGTAAGAACAATACAACCCCGCACCCTTAAGACGGCGAAGCCCTGGCAAGAACGTCACTGCAGCAAGTATTTAGGGTGTAGGGGTGGGTATCTCTGAAAGAGAGCGTCACTTCTTAAAGAAGCTAAGTATACGGATCAGTTTTATCCGGACCTACAAAGTTTACCCACGAATTTCCGTGGCGACTCCCCCCATGCAGTAACACGTGATTTCAGTGGTTTCAGTCGCCCAGTAGTCCTCTTTTGCAGATGGGTATGTGCCGAAGTTATGGTCTCTTCTTGGTGCCCCTAAGGCTTCCTTGTATTTAATATGTTTGTCGAGTAGAAGTACTCGATAGGTACATAGTCGCAGGTTATGATAGACAGGCAGACGGATAGATAGAAATGAAGGAGAAAGTTTCGAATGATACAACAGTAGAACCCTGGATAAGGATGCATAGATTTATACTCTGGGCCGGGGGTCCAAAAACAGGGTGCTATCGCGTTATCCTTATTGCGAGGACCCCTGAACAGGGATGTTTCTGGACCCCATCTCCTTGAAGGGTTTAGGGTTTAGGGTTTAGGGGCTGCAGAGACGCGCATCAAAGGTGGCATGCGGAGTTTTCCGAGATCGCAGGGGATGAGGAGGAGTTTTGAACCCTAGCTTACCCTAATTCCCAATGTGGCACCCGCAAAAAGCGAACCCTAATTTTTGGGAACCCACCAAATCCTGGGAAAGGCAGGGTAGAAGGCTGAAGGGGTCTAATTTTCAGGCCGTAAAGAATTAGGCAATGTGGTGGTTCTGGATGCCTTGTAATTCTGGTATAGGGTACCCCGGAAATGGTATCGGCACTTCTACATGCAGAGTTTTGGTGTCTAGGCGTTGGGCACATTTGAGGTTCACGCAGTTTAGTGTTTAGGTGTCTGGGTTAATTTAGGCTGTTGGGGTTTCCATAAACAGCAGGACCCCGATACAGGTCCCAAATACTACAACCCTTCTTGTAGGGACCCCTCTAATTTTGGAAAACCCTTTTCATAGCCTTTCAGGCCCAAAACTTTAAACATCCTAGACGCCTAGACCCATGGACCCATGGGCCAAGGTTTAGCACCCTAAGCCCTAAGCCTTAAAGTCCCTTTTAAGTAGATAGAATATGGCTTCGGGTATATTATGATAGGATCCCCGCATACCCCATATTCTATCTACTTATGTAAGGGAGACTATAAACCCTAAACTGAGTTTCCCTAAATTGAGTTTAGGGTTTAGGGACAGCGCGCTGTCAAACCTGCGGGGTCCCCAAGCTCTAGACCCACATATGAATCCTAATCTCCAAGCCCTGAGCCCTAAACGTAGATGGTGGGTTCCCCAGAAGTTGGGGGGTACCTTTAAACGGGATATAGAGGTATATAAGGGTTATATGGGGTTCAGGGGTTCCCAAAATTTAGGGGATTGGGGGGTCCCCATAACATGATTATCGTAGTTTGGGATATTGTCTTTTGTTGGCCTCCCGATTTATGGAATGTTGGTTTACCTCCATAGTAGCCCCACTTCCCCCAATATCATTGTTTTACGAAAAGCCCTGCATCTTCAACGTCAACTCCACACTCTGATGCATCTGTCAGTCAACTCCTTCCACACAGGCTCCAAACCTGTAAACCCTACATGAGCCTTTGCCTACGCCTACGCATTTAGAAAATAGGACTGAACCACTCAGCCGCAAGATCAAAATTCGAAGCCCCCAACGTTGACCCCCAAACCCGGTTCAAACCTTAAAGTAAACTTGCTGCCCTGGACCCGAAATGACGCTAACCCCTATCAACCCTTAGAACACCAGATTCTATATCCGAAGCCCTTAGGGTTTAGGGTTTAGGGCCTAACCTTAACCATGAGACCTCTAGATTTCTAACTCTCCGAAAACAAGACAAGTGGCTTGTGTGTTTCCTTACCTCAGTTGCCCACAGAGCTAGATTCCCAACCCTAAGCACTAAACCCAATCTTAGCCCCCACTGCCAAACCTTCCCAAAGTCAAGGCCTTAGGGCACTGGTGCCCATAATCATGGTTTATAGGGTTCAGGGCTTAGGGTTTAGGGCATTGTTTTCTCCTTATACAGAAGATTATAGCACTTGATTTAAGTTGTGTGTATATATATATAGGGCTGCCTATTCATAGAAACTGCCGTATGGTTCCTATTCCTCATACACTGGTAGTATGTTATGCTCAAGATACCTTTTTTAAGTAGCCCCAAACCCTATAACCCTCACGCCCTAGCAACCCTAAACCCGAAAAGCCTTCAGCCATCACTACAAGCCCTAAACCCCCAAAACCCCAAACCCTAAACCAGGAGCAGGACGATCAGCCCGTGGCCGGGAGCCGCGCAGCTGAGGCGCGCTGGAGCCCGAAACGGGTTGGGGCTTGAATTCCTTCATAGGGTTTAGGGTCTAGGGTTAAGTTAAGGGTCCAAAGCTTAACGCTAAGGGTTGAGGTTTTGTACTAAAAGGGTGTATGGGGGTTTGGGTAAATTTGGTGTCCTTTGTTGGGGGTATCTATGATAAGGGCTATAGTATTTTAGGACCCATATTTTGGGTTACCGATTTATGGAAACTACCATATCGGCTATATAGGTGAATGCAAACGAAAAACGAACATCACCCCCGGCACCCAACATCAGATATGTTCGTGCAATATACGAGGGCCTTTATGGGAATATACTCAGTATTAGGGGTGCAGAGTGCGTATTACTAGTATGAAGGGCTTTCCAATGTACATATCTGTGAGGGAATATGCGGGTATGTATAATGTTACCCTAGACCGTACTATCAGTCTATCAGGATGTACGGGGTTTAGGGTTCAGACAGCCTAGATTTACTTCTGTGCGCAGACAAAATGTGATTTGCACCTAATACTTTGATATCTGCACCTGCTTAAAATGTGCTGCAGATAAGGTTTTGGATTTAGGTGAGTAGTGGTTTAAGAAGATGTGCTATTTTCAACTTGGACCCTACAAGAGAGTCTACTTGAATTCCCTGAAAGCTAAACTCTATTGCCTTGATGTCTAGTGGGGTGCTGTTACAGCAGCAACCTATGTGGGGGTTGTTCTAAAGGTCCTGCTAAAGAAGGAATCATTGGGAATACATTGTGGAGGTGGCCGGGGAAGCACCGGTGTAGCAGAAGCTCTCGGTGAAGCCAGGAAGCATCTCCTCCTTGGCATGTCCTCTGTGCGCCAAAGCTTTGGAGTGGCGATCTGCCTGAATCGTTGTCCTGGCAAAGGCCTGCAAGGCAGGCCCGAGCCAGAAAACAGCGAGATAGACATGCCTAGCACCGAAAGCGGCGCGGTTCGTGTCCTTGCAAAGGGCTCTGAGGACCAGGTTGCTCCAAGTACACTTCCGCCCAAGTTGAAGACCCAGGCGTCTGAGCTCAAAAGGGGATCAGAGCCAAACAGGGAACCTACATTATGGCCATTTTGGGGACAGGTATTTTGAACAATTACCAAGTGTACCTTCAGAAAAGTGCCCTACAACTCCGATCTTGCGCAACCAGCATCGAGCCCTCGACCTCGAAGCTGCAAACACCCTCGTAAAGGAAATCCTGATGTGATTCCATACGGTGGGTAGCAAAAAATCCTGCACGACCCTAAGTACCCGAAACCTTGGGAATTATGGTACTAAAGTATACTAGGGTCTTACGGGCTTTTAAGTATCCAAACCGTAGTCATAACCAAGCAACATGCGATAGCCTCTTATGAGTAGCAATATGCATAACACTCATGTTTCGTCATATGCCTACAGTACCTATCCTGTCACACCTTTGGGAGCCGCAGGAATGGGTTTTTGCATACGCACACACACACACAGTGCAGGGTTTAGGGTTTAAGGTTAGGGTTCAGAGCTTTGGGTTTAGGAATTTAGGGGTTATGGACGAGTCCAAGTACCCGGCTACTGAAGTTTGATGTGCGAAAAGCCACCAAAGCAATCTGGCTGTAGTATTTTGTATTTAGAACCTTGATCTTTACACAAGGCAACCCCTAAACCCGAGCTACCCCAAAATCTGAACCCGAAGATCTTCAAGGGTCTCGGGGTGGAGAGATTGTACGAGGGGATCCCATGACACTCGCGGAGCTGATTCGGGCCGCTCAGCAAACTGTGCAGGGCCAGGGTATAGGAGGGATTTCCACGACGTATACGACAGATTTTCCTGTACCAACTTTGAAGGTTTTTGTCGGTGAGTAAAACGTTCTGTGGGGAAGGCAATCGCTTGTTCTCTGGAACGGCCCTTGTTGATACTGGTGCTATGAATTCACTTGGGCGGGCTGAGTCAAGCGAGGAATGGGAGCGTGCCCAAGAAGTCAATGTTTGTTTGGCAGGCAACCAGGAGATTACAATGCGTATGACAAGGAGAGGGACCTTGCCGTTACCAATTCTCAGAGAGCGGATCGTCCGCCATCGTGTCAGTGGGAGTCCTGGTGGAGACCCCCCTAAACTCTCAACCGTAAACCTTAAATTCTAGACCCGAAGCCCCTTGACCGCAACCCTGTACCCTATACCCAACCCCAAGCCCTACGTTCTAGACCCAAAGCACCCCAAACCCAAATCCTATAGCCTACACGCTAGATTCTACATCCCCGCCAAAGGCCGCGTAAGCAGCTCCTCGGCTCGTGCGCCGTTCTCCCCTCTGGCGCCTGCGCCGCGCAGCCGCAGAGACTCTCTGGCTAGGGCTTAGGGTGTAGGGTCTTCCCAAGGGCTCTTATGTAGTTCCTTTTTGGGTCTGTTATGGCTTCTTGGTAAGGGTTTTCAACATACTATCCAAAAAGGAACTACATAGCAGGGTCTGGGTAGTGTTTAGGACTGCTGGTTTAGTTTAGGGTCCAAATATGCGTAGGGTGGTTTCCCAAAAGTAGAATAGTGTTGGCCGCACAGCTTTCTGGGTAGAAGGGCCCTACACAAATACGAATGTTACATACGTAGAGCCCAATGGGTTCTTATGTACTGTAATCACTTAGTACGCACTATTTGTGTACTTGGACCCTCAAGGTTAGCAAGCCCCGACACCCTGAACCCTAAGCCGTGTATTGGGTCCGAGAGGTTCCACAACCCTGAATCCCCTAAACCATGAACCTACACCCCTGAACCCTAAACCCTACCCTTGGGCGCCCTAGAGATGCAATGTTCTGGTAAGAGGCCTTTTAAAGAGTCTCGAGCGTGCATGTATTGGACATACCTATACTGGGGCTATCTTTGCATCATGTAGGGGAACAGCAGGTTTAGGGTGCAGGGTCTAGGGTTGAGGGCCGGAGACAGTAGGTTCAGGCTTGAGGGGTTAGGGTGTGGAGCACTTCTCATGTCCAAAGGGATGCAGAAGAGGCTTCCTTCATCTAGGCAAATCCATATAATGAATTTACCTACCAGGACCTTCCTTGTACCCTTAATTGGGGATATATGGTCCCTAATAGTAGGTACTTAGGCCCTAACAGAGGGTAGGAGGAGGGTCCAGGTGGTGAGACTCTGTATTGTCAATGCTCAAAAGGCGGATGGCTCACATGTCCATGGCAAACTGATTCCGAGCTTCATTTCTCATCATGAGTCCAGCTGCACAATTTGACGCCAGTGGGTCACTAAAAGTACACAACAGGAGCCATAGTTAAGTTGCACAACCAGGATCCAACAATGACGTTTACATGCCTATTCCTGCCCCAGTTTGAGCTGCATGATATGATTTGGGCCTGCTATAGGGGCCTAGATAGTTACCAATGTCATCTTGAAGTCCATTCGAGGTAGCCTATTCTATAGGTGTACAGGGATTCTAGAACCATTATTGGAAAGTATTTCGGCCCCTACAGCGCAGATTCAGTCTCAATCTTGATACTTGCCTTAACATTGTGTTGAGGTCAAGGGGATGCCTCTGCTAGACAGTGACGAGTGCTGGTTGCCCGCAGGTTGTAGACCTCACTCTGACCGCAAGCGCAGGGCCATCTTGCTCGAGCAACCGACCAGTGTTTCAAAACTTCATGATGGTTCTGCGGAACCCCCTCCTAATTCTGCTCCTTGTCCTGTCCCTCCTGCTCCTGCCCCCCTCCTCCTCCTTCCGCTTTGTCTACTCGCCCTTCTCCTCGTCGTCCTTCTGCTCTTACTTAAGCTGTTGTTCCAACGCGCCGCAGCGCCAGCAGTGCTGTACCAGAACTGGGCAGGAACTGACCAGATTATGCAGGAACTGTCCAGAAATCTATGCGTGAAACCCCTGCCCGAATATCACCACTGGAGTTTATGACTGAAGCTGTGAAGCTTCAGCCCTGCACTGTAGCCCTACACCCTTACCCAGACCCTCCTCTGTAGTTCCTTTTGGGCAGTATATTGTAATCCCTTACCAAAAAACCATAACCAACCCAAAAAGGAACTACATAAGAGCCCTTGGGTAATCCTACAACTGTGACAACCAACTCCCAAGCCCAGGTCTCTGGAATCCTTCAACAACGGGAGGCTGCACGCAGACTGCGCGCGAAGACTCCCAGACACGCGGAAGCCGGTGCAGAAAAAAAACAACGCCATGACGGCCATGACCATAGAAAGTCTGTTTGTTTCAAGGGGGTTAGGGTTCATAGGGTTACAGAAGGCATTCAGAGGTCCCCTTCAGGCAGTAAGGAGGGACAATTGTCAAAAAAACCCTGCATAGTCTCTATATAGTCCCTACATAACCGGTTCAAACCTTTGTGTATTCTATGTAGCCCTGTATTATAACCCGAAATACGCTCCATATACTCTCTGTACAACCGCTACATGGCGTTATAGTACTCAAGTAGCAAGAGATTTTCAGTTTAACCTGTCCTCTATTACCTACTACCAGTCAGCAAGGTGACCCTAAATCTCCATGCAAACCCCTTGCTTCCATTTCATGTTCCATTTTGCTTTTCCATTCCCTACCCCAAATCCTACACTCTAGACCGTCAACCCTAAACCCAACGTAACCCCCTATACACGCTACATTCTGGACCCTGAACCCTGAACCCTAAACCCTACCAACTATATAAACCACTGCGTCCTAAACCCTGACCTGTTTTGACCCCATCAAACCTTATTCAGCCAGAAAGGGAACTCCCCAGGCTGGGACTTTTTCGCCGGTCCCCGCGCAGGTGGGCTTCGGTAGATTCTGGTGGTCTGGGTTTTAGGATCTAGGGGTTTAGGGGCTTTCGGGGAGGTTTGGGTTTAAGGGTTCAGGGCTTTCGAGGATTTTGGGCTAGTTTTGGAGGTTTAGGGGGTTTAGAGGGTTTAGAGGTTTGGGGTTTGGTTTGAAGGTTTAGGGTTTAGTGCGTTAGGGTTCAGGTTGATGTGAATATTATGAATGAATCAAGTTTCCTCTGGATATTGTAGTATTATATGGGAGGTTTACCGCAATCAGGGGTACCTTTTTGGGGGTCCCTATACTCAGGATTATAGTATCTTAGCGTCTATAACGGTCTCCCCCTAGTTTGGGAAACTACCATTTATGGATGACTAGCGGGCCAAGGTCATGCAGAATCTCTGATATCCAGTATCATAATCAAAAATGAGTGCTTTCCAGGCTCAAAGGGGTACCAGTCACAGCCGAAGGGTAAGGGAACATTCATAGTCGAGACCGCATCTGGGGAAGTGATATGCAGTGCTGCTGCTGATGACGATGATGATGACGACATGTTTTATGGCGGTGGCCCAGGCAGCCCAATACCTGCTCATAAATAGATCATGAATGATAGAGGGATCAAGATTTAGGGAATATTTCTTTTGGGTATTGGCACTCGGACTGGGTGTAGAGGGTGGAATCCAAAGCACAGTTGGCTTGTGTCCTGCTCCCTACTTGCAAGGGATCCTAACGTTTGAAGGATTACACGGAGCGCCTCACATTTCATCATTTTTTGAACTTCATGGTCAACATCAGACCCTCATGTACTATAAGGGCCTCAATAATGTTCAACACATGCTTCCAGGTTCCTTGTAGTAATATCATACAGGGTACCTCAAATAGACGTTAATCTGACATGATGATATTGGTAAATGCAGGCTTCTACATTGCTCTGAACAGGGTTGCTTGCTTTCTTCTGGGACCAGACGGCACAAAGATTCTCTGGACAGAAGCTCGAAATTCTTCTTGCTTGTCTAGCCGTATTCCCTAAACCCTATAAACCCTAAACTCTACAAACCCTAAACCTTAAACCCTAAACCCTATAAACCCTAAACCCTATAAACTCTCAAC
>CAJNIZ010004736.1:59753-102077 GCA_905231905.1 Symbiodinium pilosum | reverse complement strand
CAGTCCTTTCTGTAGGGTTTAGGGTTTAGGGTTATAGAGGGGGGTTAAATTAGGGTAATATCAGGGTTATATTGGGGCTATATTAGGTGTTGTATTAGACCCCAAAACCTCAAGCCTTGCCCGAGATAGACTCCACACCAGAGCACAAAACCCTTAGCCTTTCACGCCAGCCTAATGTAGATGCTTCAAGCCTTAGCAGCAGAACTCTCAATGCCAAATATTTGGCACTGTTATCAATCCTCGAAACCTTGCATCACCCTTCATAGCCTCATAGCCCCAACAATGCCACTTACAGTGCCTTGGGTACACCAAGTGCTGCAACATTACCTCCATCCACGGTATGGCACTCAACATGACGCTAAACCCTAAACACTGCACCCCAAACCCTGGACCCTGAACCCGAAACCCTACATGCCGAAACCCTAACTGCCATTTACTATTTCTATTATTACTCTGATTTCTTTTACTACTGCTGTTATTACCATCATGATTCTAACTCTTATTACTTGCTCAGCCCAAGGCGGCCAGATGCAATGGATGCCCTCTCCTCGCTGATGGCTGGCTGGCCATAATTAAGGCTCAGGATCAAAGAGAGGGGCTTCAACGGGGCTGAGGGTTTTAGGGTTTAGGTTGAGGGTTAAGGGTTCAGGGATTAAATTTTAGGCTTCAGGTTTTTAGGGTTTAGGGTTTAGGGTTTAGGGATATGGTTCGGGTGATTTCGCAATTTCAGGATTTGGGGTTTAGGGGCATAGAAATACGTAGGGCTGCAGAGTGATGGGGCTCCAGGGGATGAGGGGTTGGGCTTTAGGGATCTATTGTCCTTTTAAATCCCTAAACTTAGGTGGACCCCCACCCAGTAATAGTGACTATAAGGGATAGATAATAAGGATTATATTAGGGTCCTCTTATACTCCTATTATACCGCTATTACAGGGTGGGGGGTCCTCCTAACCCTAAACCCTAATTTGTCATGGGTCCGAGGTCTAGGGATCTAGCTAACTAGGCTAAACATGGAGAGCATGGGTTTTCTGGGCTGCGCGCAAGAAGTTCAGTAGCTACTCGTTCTGCATGTTCTTCTTCCTTCCTTCATTCCCCATTAACTGACAACCAGGAATCAAGCCCTAAGCCCTTATCATATGGCGTCTGAGAGTTTTCAAAATTTAGATTCAGCTTGCTCGACGTTGCTCGTTTTGCGAGGCTGAAGGCATAGCAGTCGGCGCAAGAAGCAGACATCTGGCTCCTGGGGTCAGAGAGTCAGAGATGGCTCCTAGGTACCCCAGTAGTACCCTTTCCCCTTTTCAGTTGGGGTCTCCTTATTAAGAATGTACAGTAGGAAAAAGGGTACCCTTATTCTAAAGGGGTTGCTAGGGAACCTAGGCTCTTGGGGTCCTTCAAAGGAGTTTCGAGGATGGCTCCAAGGGTCCACATGAGACGGTGAGCACGGATACACTTCTAGGGACTAAGGTTCCTGCTCTTGCACGCAAGGGAAATGTAAGAGAACTCCCTTAATGTAGACCCCTGATTAAAAAACCCCCTCCTTTCAAGGGCCTGAATATTAGGATCTCTATGATAATCCCTATTAAGGGGAGGGGGTTGCTGCTATCTAGGAACACACTCCCCACCCCGAAACAAGGCCCAAGTTCGTTGAGGCCTATATGGTTTTTAGACACCAGGCCTTTTCTGGGGCTGGGGGGTGTTAGGCTGGGGTAGTCTAGGGTGCCAGGAGACAGAGCCTATGGGTCTGGCCTCCCCATCAATCTTACCAACACCCTGCCACCACAGGGTTTAGGGTTTATAGGGCTTTGTCGTCAATACAATCCTGTCGCCTCTAGCTGCAGCAGAAGTGCTGGATGTACCCTAACCTTAACCCCTGATCATATTCATGTAGGCTTTTGCCGGTCGTGTATTAAACGTGAGGTTTCTTGGTCCTCTCAGCGTTGTCCAATCCTGACCCCCCGAGATTTGCACATGCCCTCTCTCCACAAGAAGGAATATGTTTGTAGTCCGAACCTGCAGTGGGGCTTCACACAGAGGTAAGAGGAAACCCGCACTGTTCCGTGTTGTTGCTCAGTGAGGCGGACCTGCCGTACACTAACCCCATTTAAGCCAGAAGCAAGAAACCTTAAACTCGACGCGCTAACAGGGAGTTCAATGGTCTGGGAGAGTTCAAGAGACTTGCGGCTGTTGGCTTCGCGAGAATTCAGCAGTGAGCCAGCGAAAGGAGTGCCATCAAACGGGTCGCACACCACATATAATATACGTACTTTAGTATGCTATACCAGACTCTATTAGATTATAACCTATAATCTACTATAATTTACTATAACATACTAGAATATACTATAATACTAAAATACTTTCATATACTTTATATATATCATATTACAATATGCTGTAATATAGGGTTTCGTAGCATCCCGGAACACTTACCACCATTCATACGAGTTTTCTGCCAGAATTGTTGTCATCCGGTAAAGTTCTCAAGCACTTCCCAATATCTAATGGAAGATACAATGGAAGCTACTATATAGAGTATTGGGGTTATCTAGGGACAATGAAAAATAGAATGGAAACGACTTTCTAGCATATTGGGGTCAGATAGGGATAATGTAAGATAAGCATGGAACCTACTAAAGTTTCAGTTGGTTTCCCCGACCGCGTCAAGCCATATGCAAGAAGCATCCGCTCAATCCACTAACAGCTCCTTGACTCTAATAGTAGCAGCGCACCAGAGGACACGTGTCTGAAACCCTGAATTCTAAAGCCTAACAGGGACGTTTCCAGGAGTTCGGGGTTCCAATATAGACTCCAACGTACGATGATCCTGATTCTAGGTACCCCTAGTTTCTGGCAGCTTAGTGTTGACATCAGAACCAGGCCTAGTTCCTTGAGCACTTGCAAGCCAATTGAGTAGACTCATGAAAAGAAGGGGTAGTGGGACACTTGCAGGAAGAGCTGCTTGCAGGGTGCGTATTCTGGGATGCACCATGTTCTGGGCAAAACGGCAAAGCCTGCTGACTGCAGTGTATTTGGGTTAGACCTCCGAGCATCTCCCTCTATGCCCCCACTTAGATCAGGTTGCGTGGCAGTACATAATTATTGTGCACGGGGTCTAAAGTATTTCCCTGTTTGTGCGCCTTTACTGCGCTGCGTGAACCCAAAAAGTAGGTAAAGCAGCGTTCCAAAATCCATAAGTAGAGCCAAACTGTTTATCATTCCACATACTTTGGGGTCCATGAGGTCTCAACACAAAAGCTCCTTTCACAAGCAACGCTGGCCTGCCCACACGGTTCGCAGAGAGGGGGCTTTTCCTTGATGAGGGTCCAAGTACCTCAAAAAGAGTACAATTTGGGCCCACGTAGGTTCCTCATACATCCAAAACCCTGAAACGCTAAACCGTGAACCTCAAACCCGAAAAAAACTATTTCAAAATCCTTGGACCCTTAGTGTTTGAGGGTACCTTGAGGTCCTTTTAGGAGGGCTATACTTTCTGGAGCTCGCTGTTGATGCGACAAACCCTAATGACTGTGGTATACTATGATCCTATAGTTCGCGAGGTTTTGGGCACTCGGGGCTGTAGGAGTTTGGTATTGGTTGGCGCTTCAAAGATTGAAAGTCTGGTCCCAAAATTCATCATGCCAGACACCAAAGCAGCCCAAACCCCAAAACCACGAGAAAAAAACACAAGAAAAACACAGCACCCACAGCCCTAAGCCTTAAACCCTACATCCACTAAATCCTAAACCCTAAGGCCCTACGGGGGGTGCAGCTTTCAGATCCCTAAATGGACCGCGCTGGGCTGCTCGCAGAATCCGAGTTGCATGCCAACTGCCGAACCAAAAGAAGAAAGGAATTGTAATTACGCACCGAGGGTTTAAGGTCAAGGACTTAAGGTTTAGGGTGAGGATGATGGTTCAAAGACAGATACATGCAAGATGGGTTCAATGCTTTCGTCATCTCCTGACTACGGGTTGTCAATTAGTGCAGCTGAGCAGAATGCAGTAGTAACAAGTCCCTGAAGCTTGTAAGGTAACGTAGGGCAGTCCTAGCCCTCAAACCCTGAAACCAAGCGCTGAACTCCCGCCACTTACCCTCATGTCAAAGCCTAAATCGGGTTTCCCCAAATAAGGGTTACCATGTCGGGGTCCGATAGGAAGGATTATAAGACTTTGGGGTCTATGTTGGTGTCTCCCTACTTTGGGAAATTACCAAATAACTTTCCGCATTATGGTCGTAGAGTCCTTGTATGGTTCTGGTAGGCAGTACATTGCGTAAAGTACGTCTCAAAACGGTATTGGGCATCATTCAGGCTCACTCTAAAAACATCTTTACAAACCCAGTTTCCATTCATGTGGTTCTCCAATTCTGGCAGCAGCAAAGCCCAACATAACCCGTATATATGCCTACAAGATTAGATTTGTCCGTCTAGGCTTCTATAGTAACCCTTTTGCTTTTCGGTACTTCGACTTAACATCTTTCAGCCGTGAGGCAGGGCGATTGTCTTGATACTGGCAGCTATGTCACCCGTGGTGGGCTTAGGGTTTAGAGTTAAAATGCCTGTGGGTAGTATTTAGTAGTTCTTGCGATAGAAGCCTTCCGCCAAAAAGCGCTCATCCTTCCATTATTCCGAATTGTCAACGTACCCTACCTGCCATACTCACAAATACTGTACATCCTGGTAGGATCCTTTTTGCAGTACGGCAGGCTTTCTCTTGAACTTTGGATGAAGCTCCCGTCAGCTGTCACAAAGAACCCCCCCAATCCCGAAACCCTGAACCCGGAACCTGAAACCCTAAAACCTGAACCCTAAACCCTGAACCCTGAACCCTGAACTCTAAACTCTGAACCCTAAACCCTAAACCCCGAACCCTAAACCCTAAATCTTAAAGGAGAGGCAGAGCGGCATGGCCCGACACGGGCCCGCGCTATGATTGTCAATGACCTCTTGTCCTGGGGGCTCCAGAATCAGGCACTGAACCGTCCCCCCGCTACATGAATCATTCTTATGTCGCAGCCTCACTTGTTGCCAACACTATCTCCACATAATCCTTATATAGCTATAGTACCATGCTTGGGCTGGGTGACTTAGATTAGTGAATCTACTTAGGGCTAGGACAATTGAAAGACCCACGCTATCCCCTTGTTAAACTACTTCCTACGTTCCACTCGCCCCAAGTAGACCTAATGTGCACATTGGGAATTATGATGGGTACCTAGACCCTCCTCCTACCCTCTATTAGGGCCTAAGTACCTACTATTAGGGACCATATATCCCCAATTAAGGGTACAAGGAAGGTCCTGGTATTTGGGAGGTTTAGGTAAGGTTTAGGCCTTGGACGCTCGAACTTCAAGGTGTCTCCCTCAAGGACGTTTCCAGAAAATATTGGTGTTTTTTAGGGTTTAGGGTTTAGGGTTTAGGGTTTAAAATACAAAATTTATGGGGTGTTAAGACTAGGGGGGCCGCGATTTGCGAAGTTATCTAGGCTGGACTACGAGAGCCGAGCTCTACAATCCACTCAAACCAGCAGCAGGGCACCCTAGATCATAATATAGTCCCCCTTAAGTAGATAGAATATGGCTTTGGGTCTATTACAATAAAGTCTCCATATACCCCATATTCTATCTACTTCAGGGGGACTCTAAGCCTGAAGCTTCCCCCCACCGTCCCCACCCGCCCTTCAATGTGTTGCCTTGGGGCTCCAAGACTAAGGTCTATAATTTATTTGGGGCTATTTGGAGCCCTAGAGTGGAACAGGCAAGGCTTCAAACTTTGGATCCGCAGCACCAGAGTCTGAAATCAATCAGAATGTGGACCTAAACCCCAAACCCAAAACCCTTTCATCCTTGGTTCCTTATGCACCCCTAAACCCTCAACCCCTACTAGGGTTTAGGGTCAGGGTTTACCCAAGCCCTTAGGGGCTAGCGATGCCGGTGCGCCTGGAGCACCCAGGGTTGCTTTTGCCGGTGAAAAGCACAATGGCTTCTGATTAGGGTGGTTAGGGTTCGGGTTTTGGATTTAGGGGTGGCCGCTAAGGAGACTTGACGTTCAAGGGTCTTACAGTATGTCTCAACAAGCGACTCCACCTTGAGAAGCTCTCACAGGGAAAGGACATACTCAGCTGGTAAAGGCCTACTTCGAGTTGATGCTCCCGCCCCTGGGAGCTACCCAAGGAAAATCCTTATGTGCCCCTATGTTATCTCCAGAGAACCCTATAGCATCCCCATATGACCCTATAGTATCCCTAAATAACCCTGTATACCAAAGAAACAAGCCCAAGCCACCGAACATGCGTTTTTCCTGGGAGGCCGCGGCTTCGGGTTCAGTACTGCAGGGGCCTAAATATTTATCTAGGGTTAAGGGTTTAGGGTTTATAGGAAGAATTGAAGAAAAAATGGAAAACTACTGTAGTATTTTGGGGTTATATGGGAATAATGGAAAAGAATGGAAACGAAAATGGAAACTACTGTAGTATATTGGAGTAATATAGGAATAATGGAAAAGAACATGGAAACTACTTTAGTATATTGGGCCTAAATATTACAAATTTATCGTCCCAGGCTTGCCTTACATAATTACAGTATTGGACCCCTCAAGTAGACCTCGAAATGAGATAGGCAATCATTTCGACCACCATAGTGTTCAATTGGGGGATGTTGGGCGGTGCATTTAGGGTTTAAGTCTTGCTTCCTGGTTTGTTGTTCAAAGTGCTGACGTTAGGCGTGCCTCCTACTCATTTGGGCCTCTCATCGTTTTTGGAGGGTTATGGGGACCCATATCAAAAAAAAGTAAACTTTAGAGTTATATTTGCGCATGTGCAGGCTATCGACAAGGTATACAAGGACTGCAGGGTCAGTGGCTCATAGGATACATCATAGACAAGAACGCTTACTCTCTGTACAGGGTAGTCTTCAGGTTGCGCGGCCCTTACGTTTTGGGCCTGTAGCTCTCATGAGCAGACTGGTGTTCGTAGGGATGAAGGAACACTGTTGCGGTTTATGGGACATCAGGATTCAGTCGGAAAGGTGTTCGCTGTGTCGTCGCTGCTGAAAACCCTCAAAGGTCCTGCGGCAGCCACATTTCACTGGCAATGTAACTGCACCCGCTTCAATTCAAGACCGGAATGCGCACACGTCAGGCTCAAAGTGTTTGTCTCAGGGTTCTCTGCTTCGGTTACTGAAGCCGAAAATCGGCTCCATTAAGCCTTTTCGCCGCTCTGTTGGGTACCTTCGCTCTTGTCAGGTTGTAGGTAGGCAGCATGAGGTGCTATGGAGAAAGCGTACTGCGGGGCTAATGTTGAATGACGTTCGTCAATGTAGAACCCACTAGGGAATATCGAATATGCTTTCTCCTCGTCTGCCAATGAGGAACAAGGTTTATGGTGAACTGGGAGGTTATTCTTGTGCTAATCTAGACCCCTGATTAATAAACCCCTCCCGCTTAATGGGGTTTATAATAGGGATCCTAATATTAAGGCCCTTAAAAGGAGGGGGTTTATTAATCAGGGGTCTACATTAGCCATGAGCTTTGCGTTTCAGGCTGGCCGACCAGTAAAAGGTTCCAGCAACCCCCTAGACTTGCATTTGTGTTATAGTCTAAACTCTTTCAAGGGGGTAATATAAGGGATTACATAGGGGACTATGATAGGGGTTATTAAGGGGGATAATAGGAGTTTAGACTATAGCTCATCTTGAGAGAAGCATCAGTTTAGGTAGTTGCAATTGGTTGTAGGACCGGTGTATTTCTAGGATGTTTCCATCCCTTTACAGTAGCCCCCACAGCAACCATGGAGAACCAGGTAAGAATTGAAGAAGGTGGCGAATCTGTGGGCTTCCGAAGTCCGAAGCCCTCGACCAAGCCCCAGAGCCCTAAGCGCTAAATCCGAAACCCGAAGCCCCAAACCCTAAACCCTGGAGAAAAGGTCCCATAAGAAAACCTTAAACCTTCAAACCATGAACATGAGCAAGATGGACCCTAAACCCTAAACCCTAAACGCTAAACAAGACCCTTGACTTACAGACCCCAAAGCTGGATTGCGATTGCTTTACGGAAGCTGCACATAAATCGGGATTGCTCAGCAGTGGGTCACCCTGGGATCCTACCCAGACCCTCCTCTGTAGTTCCTTTTTGGGTAGTATATTGTAATCCCTTACCCAAAACCATAACAAACCCACAAAGGAACTACATAAGAGCCCTTGGGTAGAGATATATGGACATTTACAGGTGAGCCATGGTCTAAACTCTTTAAAGGGGTTATATCGGGGAGTATGTAGGGGACTACTATAGGGCTTATTAAGGGGGATACTAGGAGTTAAGACTATTGCTCATGTAGGGTTTTAAAAGTCAGCTGGACTCCGACATGGCGAATATGGAAGTTTCATTTTAATGTTCCATTATCCATATAATAACCCCAATATATAATAGTAGTTTTTTGTTTCTTTCCCATTATCTGATGTTTTCTTTGGAGGGGCGCTGCAGGGACATCAGAGAGATTAGGTTGCAAGAAACTTGCCAGACATCAGCATCATTAAGTCAGCACACGGATGGATGGAGGGGGGCGGCGACAAATGCTTTTAAAAACTTAGAAGCGCATATTTTGTTTTTTGATAGCGGCTCCAAGAAAGTAAATTCTCTCGATGCCAAAATAACTTGAAAACTAAACCCTGAGGTTTGAAAATCAGAGGGAAAATATTTTGTGTTGGATGGCAGCTCCCAAAAAAATCTAAAGATCACACCAGACAACTAAATTCTCTCGACGCCAATAACTTAAAAACTAAACCCTGCACCCTAAACCCGCCCGAGTTCTCTGAAAGATAAAAGCTTACTAGGCTTGAGGGCTTAGGGTTTTAAGGGTCTTAGGGGTTTAGCGTTTTAGGTCTTAGGGTTTAGATACCTCCTGCACCCTAACCTGTCTTGGTCAGGGCCCCGTCAGGTTTCAGGAAAGGTTCTTCTTCGCGCAGGAGGTCTACACTGGAGGCGGGAAAGACGCTGAAAGAGTGTCTAGGGCGCTGAGCAAGTGCCGAGGGCGCTGATTAAGTGCCGAAGACGAGCGCTGCGCTAGTGCTGGGGCGCTGAAGAACTGCTGTCATAGCTTTCCTGGCAGTACTGAGCTGGGGGCGCCGGGCACTCCTAAATATTTATGAAAGGGTTTAGGCTAAACCCTATAAACCCTAGACCAAGCCTGACTACAGATATGCTGAGTTGGTTTCTGTCTACGAGCATCGAAGGAAATACTCAACGATGTCAGTTTGAGCAGCAAGAACACATCACATTCCTCTTTCGAAGACGTGGATCCACTAAACCCTAAACCCTAAACGACCATGTTGAGGGGAGTTGAAAAAATGGTTGCTCAGTTGCAGGACATTCAGCAAACGCGCCTCCTCATCTTTTGGATCCATGGTGTCTCAGCCTCGGCGGGCATCAGAATGGCTTCCCATGATTTTCAAGCGGGAACCCGCAAAAGCAATCGTAGAGAACCGCCCTCACATAAGAAGTTGTCACTCAGGCTCCGCTTGCTGATATTCACTCAGCGTGATTCGCCCAAACTAAAGCCCAGTTCCCCCAAGGATGCCCCAATATTCCACAATTCTTCGTAGCAATAATTGTGGAATTGCAATACCAGTAGTAATCAACATTGTTACTCCAACCCTACTACGCATTGTTAACCCCTTGCCATCACTGTAGCTTGGACACTTGCTCAGCGTGCCTTGGACACTTGCTCAGCGTCAGAGAAGCTTCCTGAGGCTCTCTTTGGCTGGGGCCGCTGCATTGTCGAAGATCTATTTGGTTCCTCGGCAGCGCATCTGTATCAGTTACGCTTTGGGATTGAAGTTGCAGGATCTGAGAATTTCTGACATTCATGCCAGGGTCCGAGGCTGCTTTCAAAAAGCAGAGACACATAAGGTGCTCAAGCTGTACATTAAATTAAAAACCAGCAGCCTGTAATTCTACAGAAGAATCGCGCTGTCTTCTACATCTGTGTGTTGAATAACAACCGACAAGGATGACCCATCTTGCTAACCATTACAGGGTGCCTGGCTGCAATCCAAAAACCGGGAGACCCCCAGGCCCAGTGTAGCAAGGCCTAGCAGTTCCTGTCAAAAACCAGCAACCAGGAAACAGTATATACGCATTTGATTCCCCAACCTCCCTAGCCCAGCGTGGCCCAGCAGCACACTAAGCACGGTGTCCAGAGCTTGCTTTGTCATCACATTATTACAAAGGTCCGGAAGTTGGTTCATAATGAGACAGGTCTATAGCCAGAAGATATCACAAACATTGTAGACAAATATTGTAGCTTTACAAGCTCTTTAATCTTCACACTCCGCCCGCCGCTCACTCAGAATCTCTTCCAGGCCGTCTCACCTGTGAGCGAAGCTTCCGCCAAATGTTAACTTACGGGAAAGACTGCCTGGCCTGCTAGTCCCTCTGCTTCTTCTCCTTCCGCTTCTTAATCTTGGTGTCCTTGTCCAGGCCCGAGTCTCCATCCTGACGCAGTCCAACATTCACTTAAGCTTTCTAGCCTGCTTGCCCGCTAATGTGCGCTGACTATTTGCCTCCGAACTAAACAATTGCCTTGCGCTTCGACGGCCCGTCAGCCTTGTCCTTTTTTGCCTGGTCACCGAAAAATACGTTTTCTGTCTTTGAACCTTGAGCCCGTGCCTCCTTCTTCTTTTTGAAGGGCTCCTCATCCGTCTTCTTCACGGGCTCATCAGTCTTCTTCACGGGCTCACCCTCAGGAGTTGCGCAGAAAGCAAGTCAGCAGCAGCGCCGAATAAAAGAAACCCGTCCTTGGTCCCACTGGCTACGGTGGCAGCCGCCTGTCCGGCCAGCAGCTCAAGAAAACGAGCTGAAAGCATGTCCCCTTGCGCCTTGGTGATCTCCTCCTCGTAGAAGCCGACGATGATCTTGTTCTCCTGGCGCTGATCTCAAGGCTGAGGGGAAGGGTTCGCTGTTAAGCTTGCTTGAACGCTGACTGCCATGCCTCCTTGGCGTTCTTCAGCTCCTTGTCCAGAGCTTCATTGGCCTGAAACGGGAGGCGTTCTTGAAGCTCCATTGTTCTGAGGGGGTGAGGTGGCGCCCAGCCTTCTTCAGCTGGACCCTCTCGTTCCGCAGCTCATCTATCTTTGCGGTCATCTCCTTCTCCTGCTTCACGAACCTGTCGTTCGCGTCCATCCATGGCTTCAAGTCTGCTGCCGTTGCCATCTTCGTCTTCTGCTCCTCCGCCTCAACCATCCTCCTCCGTCTTGTGCCGGGCCTTCAGATTATCCATCTCTTCCTGCTTCTTGCCCAGCTCCGCTTGGTGGTTCAGCATCACCGCTGCTTGCTGCGCAAGCATGTCGCTGATCTTTTTCTGGTGCTCCAAGGCCATGACTCGCTTCTCCAGCTGGCACTGATCCTTGACTTCCACCAGCCTGTCCTCGAGCCTCTTTATGTCCTGCTTGGCCCGGTACAGCTCGTGCCGGCGATCCTGGGCCTTGTCCGCCCTGTGGCCCGGAGGATGCTGCCAGCGGCTCCCTTGGTTCTGCTCGCCATGCCTCTCCGAGTTCTGAGCCTGTGTCTGCTGGCCCTGCTCATCTTGGTTGTGCTGCGGGCCCTGCCCCTGCTGGTCCTGATCTTGGTTGTGGTGGTACTGGGCCCATTGTGTCTGCTGCCACTGCCGTGCCATGGCGAGTCGGGCCTCTAGGGAAGCTCACTACAACATCTTGGAATCATGCCTTATGCTGTGCCATGACGGGCGAAGGAATTGGGGTCCAGTGCACAATAAAGTATCATGACTGCTTCTGCGCTTCCACGTTGCGGGCTACAGCGGCCTACCTTACGAGCACCTGGCAAGACCTGTCCACTTTCACAGCTCTGGGCCAAAACTGACTTCACCCGCAGTAAGATCTCAAGGTAAAGCTCTGTCCACACTCACCTCCCTGATCTGAGGTTGTGGCAGCCCGCCCAACGTGGAGGCGCCTGGCAGCAGGCTCAGGCAGAGAAAATTCCGCGGGAGCTTAGGGTGCTGAGTTTAAATAGGGCTACGCGTGAACCCCAGAAGTGTCCTGCATGAAGCACGCTCTCGGTAAAGCTGCCTAGCCATGTGAATACTTGTACTAAACCCTGCTACCAAGTTGGTCTGCAAACATCAGAAGGTCTCGGTAAAGCTGCCTGGGGCCTATCTAGCCATGTGAATACTTGTCCTAGACCCTGCTACCAAATTGGTCTGCTGGGCCTCGTTCCATGCGCTTGTCTTTGCCAGGAAGAGACAGCCCTTGCAGGCGCTGCAGCACATTTCAAGGCTGGATGTAAGCTTATTAGATCAGGAGGCGCTGAGCAAGTGCTAGAGCACTGGACTAGTGCTACAGCGCTGAACAAGTGCTTTCACTGCGTAAGATTTAAGAAGAAGGCCGGGAGTCTCATGTTTCAAGTCGATTGTCATTGTGCTGACTCACCGACACATAAGCGGCCACGCTCACACATGAAAATCTATCCACTTGCTTTGCAGGGATGTGACCACTGCTGCATACTCATGGATGAGTATGCCCAGGCTGTCCTGATTGCAGCAGTCTCCAGCAGCGTCCGCTCCTGCCTAAGCAGATTGTCCAAGTAGAGGCTTCGAGCACTGTGGTTAAGCTGCGGCATTACGACGATCCGGGCATAGCTTGATTAGCTAATCCGCTGTGTGACCTACAGAGAATTTTGTGAGGCTAAAGGACAGTTCAAGGGAACTGTGCTATCCGCTGGATTTCTTGTGCGAGGCACACACACACTTGAAACCTTTAGCGCCTCAGTGGCAACCCTACTGCTGTAGCACTGCCTGAGTGCACCCATGACACATGTAATATGCCCCGCGCAACATTTCGAGAAGCCAGCTAGGACCTTCTGGGCGCCCGTGCCGCAACGGAGGAAGGCCTGGCGACATCCACGCATTTTGAGCACGCTAGGCTTGCAGCTTCTTAAGTTAAGGGATGTGGATGCATAGTTGTTGGGGCTACCAAGTTCAGGGTCGTGAGGGTGAAGGCTTCCACAGAATTTTGTTACGATCCTAGCGCAGCCTGCTTCAGATGCACTGACACTTCTGCAGCGTCCGGCCTGACACTTCTTGCAGCGTCGTGGTCTATGTGTACGGTAGGTAGATTGAAGGTATTAAGGGCAGGTCGCCTAATGGGGGCTGCTGGTTGCGGTGGTTAGTTGAAGTAGGCGGGTTTGGCAGGTCGCCTAATGGGGTATTAGGCGACCGCCCAGGGTTTTTGGGCATTTTAGCATCCTGGCAGATCGCTTTTTCCCTTTCGCAGGGTTGTGGCTTGAGCCTGGGGCAAGGGTGTTCGGGCCGCCATGCTGTGCAACTGCTCGCAGGGTAAGTGCGCGCGCTGCTTCTTCCAGCGCAATGAAAAAAAGCTCTTGGAGGAGTTCCACTGGCTTGAGCAGGCCAGCGCAGGCTTTGGTTGCTCCTTGTGCCGACAGTTCTATGCTGGCAAACCCATGCTGTCAGCGGCGCACGGAGGAAGCTGGCGTCAGAACGGAGTGCAGAAGCACGCATCATTGCAACCTCGCAATCTGCGTAAGCATGCTGACTCGCAGGAACATCAGCGAGCCGCGGATGGCATGGCTGGGGTGGCCTTTGCCAACGCAAGCTCTGCCCCTTCTCACGAGGATTTCCGGCAGCTGATCATGGTCCTGCAGAAGCACACCGTGGGCAGAGACGGGGTCGACAAGGTTGCTGGGCACAAGAAAGCGCGGCGGATGGCTTGGTGCATCGCTGAGGCTAGCAGGGACATGAAGCGTGACATGTGGCGCCCCGGCGTCGGAGCTGATGGAAAACCTGTGATCTTTTCGACTACGCTGTACCAGGATGCAAGGGCCGGCCGCCTCAGCATTCGGTTCTCAGCAGCCAGCTCAGCAATGGACACTTGCAGTGGCCATTTGTATACGGTGAACCTCAAGGATTTCAGCACGGATTCGGTTGGCCTGATGAAAGCGACAATGTTTGCGCTGCGGGCATTTTGCTGTCGGCGTCTGCATCCTCCTTACCTGGAGGGCAACAAACAGGTGACCCTTCCGGACGAGAATCTGGAGATGCGAGCTCGCTTGTTGTCCAGTGTTGAGACATTCTGTTCAGACGCTGCGTCTGACGAAATTCGAGCTGGCCGAATGCTGGCAGGGCAGACATCGGTGACCGATGAGTACTTGCCGAGACTGCCAAATCTGAAAATGGTGGTTCGAGACCGACCGCACGCCGTCAGGCGAGTGCTGACGCGTGGGTGGCAGCCAGATGGCTACCTGCAGGAAGTCGCTACGGAGTTTGTGGCGGGCAAAGGCAGCCCCGTCAACAGAATACAGCACAGCCATGTCTTCCAGGACTTCTTTTCCGCTAACATCAAGGCCTTGGACCCGGGTCTGCGGGCAGTACGCACGCATCCTCACATGCAAGATCTTAGCTACGCACCCCATAGATTTGAGTCTGCGACTAAGCCTCTTGCGCGCATCGTTTTATTCCTCCACGCCTTCTTGGCAACAGTTTCCCAGATAGCGTGGGACAGAAAGCATGAGGAGGAGGGCAAGGATATGGCCCGCTTCCTGCTATGGCTGGACGACGAGCGTCTCTTAACATTAGCGCTCATGGCAGATGCTGCGACGGAAACGACGGATCTACTCCGTATGGTGGACTACCAGGGCCATCCGGTAGACGAGCTGGGCGCGAATGTTCTGGGACTCAAGCACAGGGTTCGCAAGTTGTTCTTAGGCGCAGCGCCGCTCTGTCTGCGGACCGGGTTCACAGCCCATATGATCAAGTTGTTGGGATCCGAACGTGTGTTCACAGTGCCGTCCGCGAGGGGCACGACGAAGAACGTCAGGGTGGGACACTCCGGTGGAATGTCCGAGGTTGTCATACAGAGGTGCCTTTCCCGGCTAGCCGCCTGGATCTTGGTTGCAGAGTCCACGCTGGATGCCGAGTTCCCGTCGTTTGAAGCCATGGAATGCTTCTCTATTTTCACAGTCACGGGTGAGAGTCGTGACGCAGTCCACACGGTCAGCAACACTTCGAAGATGTCACGCCTTCAGCGAGCCTTCGGCTTGCCCGATGACTATGCCGCAGTTGATCAGCTCGTGCGCTTTCGTCGCATGGCGGAACGGGCAGCGAAAGAAGAAGGTCTGCAATCCGCAGCTGCTTGGCGCGAAGGACTGCGCCGTGCCACTCGTACATGGACCAAGCCTGAACTGTCCGCGCTTCTCCAGGTCATGGTACGCTTTTGGGCAACGGGAGCATCGACGTCCGGGGTCGAACAGTCCTTCGGGAAGACCAAGACCTTGTGTGAGGGCCTCCAGGAAATCAGCCACGTGAACGACATAATGGAGGACTTCGGTTTGTAAATGTTTGTAACATGATTTCATGGGCGCAGACCAGCGCGCCCCTCCCCTTCCCATTTTGGCCAATTTCTCAGACCTCAGATGCAATCAAAACTACCCCACATGTCACCAAGTTGATGTTTCTGTGTATTCTGCATGTGGTTTGAGCTAGTATGTGTAGCTTGCCACGGAGATAAGAACTGAATGAAACACCCCATGAACTTGTACAGCCCACCAGCCATCCTTAGCGTTCCCCGCTCTCCTCAGGTGGCTGACCTGAGCACAGCTGACCTCTCGTCCGTGCTGGACGGAGCGCGGTCACTTTGGTCAGAGTACTATGGCGCCTCCCGCGCCTCTGGTATAGGCAACCGCGAAAGGCGCAGTGATTGCGGCATTACTCGTGCCCAGACGAGTTCTAGCAGTCGACTGCCTTCGATGCAAGGCTGGTTGCAGGACAGAAAGCAGGCGGTGGGGCAGGCAACTGCGCAGGCTCCCTTGCCACCGGAGCCTCAGGAGGCGGAAGTCATGTGGAGCCAAAAGCACACGAACGAGATCAAGTTCTTGCAGGACCTCCTTGAACGGAGCTAAAATTAGGTTGCGTGTTTGTCTCTGCCCACAACCACGTGCTTCCCAAACCCCAAATCTTAGACCCTTAACCTGCGTGGCCCTGCGCTTGCAACTGCCAGGACAAGCGCATCATCCACTGTGCTGAAGAGGTGAAGGCCCAGCGTTACGACGCCCTCGCTGGCCTCAGTGATGCCGAGCTTCAGCTGGCGCTGGACAAAATCGAGCACTGGAAGGACACAGATCGGGACTATCACAACCGGCAGAGAAAGAGAGCGCGTCTGCGGCAGGCACCGACTCCAGTGGACCTCACAGGGCAGCCAGTCTATGTTTGCGCAGATTTGCTCTCAGATGGGGAGCTGCGCGAGCGGAACATGGTCCAGAATGGCCTTGAGGTGACGCAACGAAAAAGCCTTGTAATTATAGCTTTGGGGTCACTGAGGCAAGACGTCATCTTGGATAATGGCTAGTTGGTTTAATGGCTAGTTGGATAATGGCTAGGCAGTATAGTTTTTTTAGATCCCACACCCTCCCGCTGCTAGGCGGCCTCCGTTTTTGTCGTGGCCAGTGTTTTTGAGCCTCCTACAGAAGTTCGCTGGCACGCCATACTCGGCGGTGGAACCATTGTGGATGTGGCATTTGTCAAGTCTGGCACTGGCGTAAGCCAAGCTTTCAAGGCAGCTTTGCAGACTCAACGGGTGCTCTGGCTGACGGACGCGTTTATGGACTCGCATGGAGACCTGGCGCGCGGGCTTGTGAACAGGATGGGCAACGGCCACGGTGGCTGCCAGTGGCGCTTGGCCCAGGATAGGGCGCACTTCCTGCAGAGAGCGGGCAAAGACAAAAACAAGGCCATCCTCCTGTGCTTGCAGGCTGAGAAGGCTGACGCATGCTGGGCAGGTGTGAAGCACAAATTCGATTTGATGGATGCCATCGGGTTTCTCGAGCACGTGGTTCCTGAGAGATCCACGGCAGGAGTGTGCGGACGTTGATAGTTCGCAGTGAATTCGCGCAAGCTGAACGGAAAGGAGCTGGGGTAGTCAAACAAGAGCGAGGTCCTTTTTTTTTGCCAGGCGCCACCAATGTCAGACGTTCTGATGCGTGATGCGAGCCTGTCAGCCCTCACCCCAAACAACCCGAATCCTAGCTACTGTAACCCTCATTGCTGAATTAACCTTAAAACGGTTGCAGGCTAGGAGCGGTCGGGAAACCCTCACTCAGCCTGAGCCTGCCGCCAGGCGACGCCGGCACTTTCATTCTGCTGGTTGCCACGCACCCAGTTCGGCTCGACATCTCACAAGTAAAGAGACCCCGTCAACATGTCTAGAGGTAGTGATGTGTGACTGTATTAGTAGGAGTAGTAGGAGGCATAGTAGTAGAGGTAGTAGTAATAGTAATATTACTAGTAGTACTAGTGGTAGAAGTAGCAGTAGTAGTATCAGTAGTAGTAGTAGTAGTAGAAGAAGTAGCCGCAGATGTAGGAGGGCTCTCCGCATTTGAAAGGGGTCTAGGAAGGGTCTAAACTTTAAAGTGCTAGGGTGTCATGGATGGATGGTTTCTTGGGTGGCGAGTGCTGAAAGGCTGCAGCGTCGACCACTGCTACTACTACTACTACTACTGCTACTACTACTATACTACTACTACTACTACTACTATACTACTACTACTACTACTACTATACTACTACTACTACTACTACTGCGACAACAACAACAACAACTACTACTACTACTACTACTACATCACTACTACTACTACTACTACTAAAAAAAAAGAAACAATAATCAATAATAGTACTACTCCTCTTACTACACATGGTTTACTACGTACTATACTACTACATGCTCAAATGCTTCCACAGCTCTGCGCCACTTCTAGGCCATGCCTCCGGGATCCGCGCGTCGAGGTGAGCATCTACTTCAAGGAACATGGTGTTGTGGGGAATTTATCAGTGTCAGCACCTAAAGCATCGGACGGAGAGTATCATGAACGTGATTCTTCTACTTAAACTCACTTTGTGTGGACTGCTGCATTCAGCTTCTGTTAATAGGCGACGACCCTTGCGCACTTAGTAGTAGTATAGTACTTAGTAAACCATGTGTAGTAAGAGGAGTAGTACTATTATTATTATTTAGTAGTAGTAGTAGTAGTAGTAGTAGTGGAGCAGTACTGGCATAATCTCATGGTGGACGCTGCAGAAGTGTCAAGTTGCATGGTGGACGCTGCAGAAGTGTCAAATTGCATGGTGGACGCTGCAGTAGTGTCAAAGACGGTAGTGGTACTGGAAGTACCAGTAGAAAGTAGTAAGTAGTAGTAGTAGTAGTAGTAGTAGTAGTAGTAGTTGTTGTTGTTGTTGTTGTTGTTGCTCTTGTTGTTGTTGTTGTTGTTGTTGTTGCAGTAGTAGTAGTAGTAGTAGTAGTAGTAGTAGTAGGCAGGGAGTGCATGTAGATACGAGGCACGCGTAGATTTGCGCCGTAGAGCCGGAGTTGGGTCTTTTTTGGGGGTCCCCTTTTTATGGAAGTAAGGGTTCATTCAGCAACCCAGTAGGGTTTAGGGTTTAGGGTTTAGGGGTTTAGGGTAGACCCTAAACCCTAAACCTTAAACCCTAAACCCCAGACCCCCAACCCTAAAAGTGCTACCATGTTCGCTATTACAATGACTTACCATCATCAGTGCTACAGCTACGGCGACAGCACCCCTGAACCCTAAACCCTAAACCCCTAAACCCTCAACCCTAAATCCTAAACCCCTTTGGCTGTGCCTGGGTTCTGCCTCACGCCTAAGAGTAGTCGGCTACTGGCCAGTAGTGGTAGCAGTACGGATGGCCGCAGCCTTCAAAGGGTTTAGGGTTTCACCTCACAGCCGGGCAGGAGCAGAGCTTGGCCGCGCCGCGGCGGAGAGCCACACTTCGGGTCTGCATCTCAGATCCGTGTTCTCATCTATTCACAAGTTGAGGGGCTTTGGGTCAAACCTTAAAAAGGAGCGGAGCTGACACTGCCCCTGCATATCAGTAGTAGGCTTCATTAATGCTAGGCATTGCCTGTGTGGAGATCCATGCTTCCAAAGGTGAGGGATGCTTATGCTTCAGAAGGGTACATGCCTTATTAAACGAGATTCGGCAAGCAGCTCTGGGTTACTCAGCCCCTTTATGCCCCTGGGTTCAGGGTTGAGGGTTTTAAGGGTTTTAAGGGTTTAGGATTTAGGGTTTAAAGTTTAGGGTGTAGCCGTCAACCAAGGCAGACTTTATGCCAGATGTACTTCAGATGTTAGAAGCAGCACATGCCTCAACATTCTGGAAAGTTAGTTCCCTCAAGAACGTGATGTGAAAGCATTCTGAAGCAAAACCTGAACTCTGGCGCATGTCCACCTGGTGCTGCAGGCATGCACTGGTGCTGCTGAGGCTCGGGCTGCCGCAAGGTGTTGCAGAGGCAAAGAGACACAGCTAAGAAAACATTTAGCCTGAGAGCAGAATTAGCACTGGTAAGAGCAATTTCCTCTAGAGGCGTGTGTTGTATCAGTCCGGGGCGCCCCGGACCTTGAACAGTGAGAACCGGTAGCGGTAGGGACAGATGCGTGTCACGAGCGGTCACCGCTGACAACACGGATAAGACCTTACCTCCAGAGCTTTTTGAGTCTTACATTCCGGGGCGCCCCGGACTGAATGAAGGGAAGTCTCTGGAGAAATTTGCTGCTACCAGCAAACGCGTGCATTGAATGACCCTCGCCAGCCTCTTTCAAGTAGCATTCCTTGCCTTCCCGTACATAGTTTCGGATCCTTGTTCACCATGGGCAAGCGTGCAGCCGTTGGCGCTCCACCAGTTTCCAAGGCGAAAGCCAAGGCGAAGACTGCTGCTGCTTCGACGGCGTTGGTCCAACCCGAGCCTATGGAGACTCACAGCGTGAACGCAGAGCTGCAGGCGTTTCTCGCCTCATGCGATGCAGAGATCAAGTCCTATTATGGGTCTGCTCTCGACGAAGTGACATCCTTCTGTGGCGCGCAGCCCTTTGACAAGAAGCTGGCCATGTCTTGTCTTGCGGCCAACGGCAGATACAAATGCGCACTTCCCTTCTTCGCGCTGGACACCATGTGGGAGGCCCAGCCCAACGTTCCACGATACCGCAGCCGCATCGACAGTCTTCGAGACCACTTCTTTGCGGATCCCAACGTCATGGACGAGGCGCTCGTGGTACCCGTGGAACAGGGCGCTGCACTGGATGGCAAGTTTCGTGGCACGCTGCAGAGCATCAGCCCGCCCGAGATGCTTGACGCCCTTCGTGTAGCTGTGGCCGAGGATATCAGGAACAAGGTGCCTAAATCCAGGCTCAAGCAGTGGCTGGGGGTGCTGCAGTCCACGCATGTGCAGTTTGAGGCCATGCAGGGCAACCGCATGGACAAGGTCTTTTCCTCACTGGTTCAGGGCCGCGAGAACATCTGCGTGAAGTGCGAAAACACACGCGTGTCATCGCTTCTTCGAGTGTATGAGATAATGGACTTCAAACGTCAGCTTTCAAAGATCGGAGGCGGCCCTGGGAAAGAGGATAAGAAAGCCAGCGGCGTCAGTGTGGCTGCGCTGGTGGAGAAATACAAGGGGATCTCCTTCGCCAAAATGTCCGAGCCGGTTTCCGCCACATTCATTGAGTATGCTGTGGGCTTTTACAACAATGCCTTGTCGTACCCAGATGTGGCCGCTGTGCTGCAGCGGTTCGATCAGCTGGCAAACAATCCTATCGACAGCATCTACAAGTACCGTTTGGTGATGCTGGGCTGCGAGAAGCAGCGTGACAAGATGCTCTGGGTCTACTCCTTCCTGTTTGACCACTTCGAACACGTGACGCTGATGAAGGCCGTGGCCAAGCGTGGAGACGATGCCAAGTCAGTCAAGGAGTCCGTTCCCCTCAGGTCCCTGCAGGACGGTGCGGTGGAGCATGTGTCCTACGTGCGCTTGTTCTTGATGAAGCGCAGCTTGCGCGAGCATCTGCTGCGTTTCATGGACTAGACCTACAACTGGGATGCGTCCGTGAAGTCAGAAATCCGCAGGGTGACGGAGAGTGTGCAGATGGCCCGGCAAGTGCTTGGTTTCTTAGATGCTGGAATGCACCCAGCGCAGGCCTTTCAGGCGAGGGCCACATGGCCTGAATCGGCGGACAAGTTCTTGTTGGTGTTCGAGTCTCTTGTGTTCGGCTATCAGTATGACGACCAGTTCTGCTCCGTGATTCGCAATCGCAAAGCGGCTGATGATGTGCTCAGCTTGCCGGAGACCAGGACATGGGCAGACTCCGGAGTAAGTGAGGGCAAGTGCAATGGCAGTAGCGTTGCCAGTAGTTGGAGTTAGTAGGAGGTCTAGGAGTGGGAGACGCTGCGCACGAATAAGGAGTTAACTAGGATTATTATTAGTACTAGTAGTAGTAGTAGTAGTAGTAGTAGTAGTATAGTAGTAGTAGTAGTGGAGCAGTACGAGCAGTACTGGCAGTAATTGCATGGTGGACGCTGCAGAAGTGTCAAATTGCATGGTGGACGCTGCAGTAGTGTCAAAGACGGTAGTGGTACTGGAAGTACCACCAGTAGTAGCAGTCATGGCCTTACCAGGAAGTTTATGGATGCCGTGAAGGTGGCATACGACAAAGAATGTGGCGTGGAGGCGGACGCCGCGGTGGAGCTTCCTGAGGAGCAGGTCACTGCTGCGGCAATTGCGGATCTGGAGAGCTTGTGTATGTCCTCAGCCGAAGCTTTCCTTGCCGAACACCCTGACCACTCGCGCGCTGCAACTGTGAGCAGCGGCGTGGCAGCTGCCCAAAGGAAGGTTCACGGGCAGGTCTCCCTCTTGATCGACAAGGAGGAGGGCTTGGGGAAGGAGATTGCTGCAACTCTGGCGTCTCAGGTGCGAAGGGACGTGAAGTCTTACGTCGTCATTGTGCTGGACTGCAAAAGTCTCTGTGAAGCCGGAAGCCAGGCTCGCTATCGACTACCTCCTACACGCCCTGCTCAGCTGCAGCGCCTGTGCAAGGCCTTCCTGGAGGCCAGAGCGGGCACAATGCTGGAAGGAGATGTCTTCGTATGCTTGGATGCTGGGAAGGACTCGGTCGAGCCAGCATTGTTAAAGGCGTTGGGCATGCAGAAGGGGGCCGACGTGCTCCGCCACATGGTAATCTACTCCCAGGAGTCGTGCGAAGCCAGGTTGGAACGAACATCCAAAGCTGCCTTGGACCTTACAGAACGAGCCCTGCTTATCTCGACGGAGGGCATAAGCTTCAAGGCTGGGGTGCTTGCTGATTGACATAGGTGTTTAGACAACGTTGTGCCCAGCCTTCAGTTTCCCAGTCCACGCCCTGAGGTTCAGGCCAGGAAATTCGTTCCTGGCACAACACGGGGCAATGTGATCGGGCCGCTGTCCAAAACGTGCTGGAATGATCCCTTGCTTACATGGACACTCTGCTATAAGCAGAAAAAGGCCGTGTATTCGGCCGCGAACCTCCCATTGCCAGGTGGCTCCTGCGATGCCGAACATGCCAAAGATCCACCCGTCAAGAACGACGACCGCGTGCCGGTCTTTTTTCACGAATCGACGCCGCTCGTGGCCCACGAGTTGCTGCATGCGCTTCAGGGGAAGGCCATTCTGGACTTCAGTCCGGGCAGTGGCGCGTGGGCGATGGCAGCGATCAGAGCGCGCGTGCCTTATACAGGCGTAGCCATGACTGAGACGCGCAAGGCTCTCTTGACAAAGCGGCTGGTCTCCCTGACCTTAGAGGCAATGGTGGACAGCAATGATGACTTGTATGAGGCAGCCTATGCAAGCGAGCTGCAGCAGGCCAGGGCTGCAGTGGGCGCAGGGGTGCCAGTGATCCAGGCTGGCGCTTCTGCGCCCGCTCCTCAACCGGCACCTCCCTCGAGGCCGACTCCTGCTCCGACTCCCACTCCGGCTCCGAGCTCGTCTGCTGACGAGGATGGGAATGCACCTACTAATACTCGTGAAGAACTGATGAAGAGGCTCATGGGCCAATAAGCGTCAAGCCGGTTTGGGTTTGACTTTGCAACTGCCTTGGCACACGAACTTATCATGTGACAAGCCTATGGCGCCCATATCGTACAAGGTAGTTTGAGTTTGTCACAACGTAGGCCTGCTTAGCAGAGCAACATTTCTGATTGCCGAATCTGTGCCGTGGCAGCTGCCATGTGTAGAACTGGGTCCGCACTTGCTCTCATGTTGCACAGCCGAGCAAGCTTTCTGAACCAATGGCCCTGTTTCAAGCTCCCCGGCACACTTGCAACGTAGTAGTCAGGTTCACTTGGCATGCGTATACGATACTCGCAGTCCGTGCTTCATCAGTGCCAGGCATTTATGGAACATGGTTTTCTGAATGCGTAGCATTGAATTGCCGAATCTGTGCCGGGGCCCTCTTGCATTTCGCTGGTGATGTGCTTCTGCGGCCTTGCGGGCTGTGGTGATTACACTTGCGGCTTCTAGCCAAAGCACGGGCAGCCTTTTAGTGCATTGTGAAGCCCATGCAAGGTCCAGCGCATCCCCTAATGTTACGAAGAGTGTCACCTGCCGTTGCTGCAGGCCAGGAACTTCCTAGCACGTACACTCGCAATCAAGCTGAATAGCTCTAAGAGCGGCAGCCTGTCTTCATTGACGGGGACCCAGGACGCTGTGTGACAGTGCCCTACAGAAGCGTTGACAAAGCACTCTTGAGAGGTAGCTTCAGCTGCAGACGTTGGCTTTGGCTCTCGTGTATGAATTGCATGACCGCGTGGGGTAGCAGGTCGTCTGCTTGATTTCGTAGTTTTGGGCTCCACTTGCATTTGTGACATTTGCGCAGTGAGAATGCGGCAGAAACTGGCACTCCCCATGAAGCGGCCTGCTGGCAACAAAGGCTCTGGGCCACGCAAGAAGCCGGCTGCTGGGACACGAGTTCAGCAGGCAAGGGCAGAGCCTCTGGCCGACCTGCCGGAACCTCATGCTGCAGCGCTGCAGCAGCCTTTGGAGAGCGGAGCCCGTTCGCCAGCGGCGCGACTGCTGGTGTATGCCTCCGACTGCAGCGGGCTCGATGGTGGTGCGATGGCCCTCAAGAGTCTGGGGTTGAAGTACGAGCACCTCTGGGCCTCGGAAAAACAGAGTGCTTACCGCAAGATATTTGAAGCAACGCATCCGGACTGCGCTGTGGTGTTCCATGACATGACGAGCCGCCCAACAGAGGCTCTAGAGATGGCGCGAAAGCGCCAGAATCAACTTCTTCTATATTGCGCGGGCTGGCCGTGCCAGCCGTACAGCGGCGCGGGGCTGCAGCAAGGAGAGGCGGACGCTCGCTCCAAACCAGTTTGGGCAGTTCTTCTTGCCATAGAGATCGCCCGGCCAGACCTTGTTCTACTGGAAAACGTTCCGCCATTTATCGAAAGTGGCAAGTTTCGAAAGATCGCCAAGGAATGCATCGACTTCTTGATGAGCATCGGGAATGGAGCTTACTACGTGGACTGGCAAGTGCTAGACGCCTACACACATGGTGGCGCGCCCTGGAAGCATCAGGCTAGCTAACTATGCGTGTTCTTATGTCTCGCCTGCCTGAACTGAAATCATAGACCTGGAGTCTGCAGGTACCTGCTTCGCGTAGTCGAGTCTACATCATTGCTACTCGCAAGGACCGGATTGTGAAGCCCTGGCAATGGCCCACCCCAATCCCAGCCCCAGGCCTCACACAATTTCTGGAGCCTCGAGCAGCGACGTCGGTGGCCGACGTCAAGGGCCGCCTGGATGGGATGAACATCACTGGCCTGCGCAATCTAGACGCTGCCATGCGCCTCATCCCAAAGAAATGGCCAGGCAAAGACGCTGCCAGAGACTGCTTTGTTGTGGACCTGAAGAACAGTGAACAATTTGGTCCGCAGGTGAGCTATGACAAGTTCAGCACAATAACCAAATCTCATGCTGGCGACCTCTGGCTCACCCACTTGCAGGACAGAGCTCGGCCCTCTGAGGTGCTCGCTGCCCAGGGTTTTCAGCGGAGCTCGGTGCGTACACCTGCCGGATGCACGGACAAACATCTCTACGAGATGGCTGGAAATGCTTTCTGTGTCCCTGTCGTAACTAGAATCTTCAGAGCAGTTCTGCCAGCGCTGGGCTACCCAATGTAGGCCACAATTAAGCAGAATGCGGGGCCTGGCTAAGTCCTATTATTTTGTAGCAGCAGGGACTGATTTTGCAGCGTTAGCGGTCCTGCTCCAGAGTCTTTTAAGCGCGCAGATGCGTGCAATGTGCGTTGGCCGATGATGGTGCATATGCTCTGTACAACATTGGGGCCCTTGCAGAGCCTCTGCTGGCAGCATGGTGCGACATAAAAAGCCGCTGTCACTTTTTACCTCTATAGGCCGAGTCCATGGTGCGCTTCAGGGAGCGATTTCTGTCCAGAGTGCGAGCCACCTGATCCTCGTTCAAGCGTCCGTAGGCTTGATATGTCTTGTGGTCCTTGATCCTTGCTTGCACCATGCCAACTTCAGACGGTACATTGGACACTTTCATATCATTGATGAACCTGTGTCTCCCAGAGTGGCTCCTGATGGCTTCTGTGTTCACACCTGGCAGGTTGAAGGCGCGCCGTGCCTTCACAATGGCGTGCGCCACCACATCCTTGGACATCGGTGCTCCAGGCTTGTACTTTGCAGGGAAGAGGTAGTCACTTGCGTGCGCGGGCCATGTCCACTTGTCACAGAATCTCTCCTGCCCACGCGACCCCATAAGTCTAGTCCTCCATCGCCTGATGCCATTCTTCTGCAAATTTTTAATCACCTGGAGCGACTTGGCCAGCAGCCATTTCCGTACCTGCAGTCAGTCATGTGTGAAATCATGCCTTGAGTATGCTTAGCCTGAGTACTACAATCTGGTATGGACATTCCTGGCCTCAGGCCGACGCTTCAGGGGACATATGCGCACGCGACGCTGGCGCAGATTGAAATCCTGGCGCCGCAGCGCAAGCACTTCACTTACGCGGCAGCGCAGGAGATGTGTCAGGGTCACGACCGCGTACAACCAAGATGGCCCGAAGCGCAGCAGGTGCTGTCGCCAGGCATGCCATTGCGTGCCTGGAAGGCTGCACGCTTGCCCGCGCGGAGGCATGGCTACAAGAGACAGCGGAACGGCAGGTCGCGAAAAACTTGCGGTCTGAACCTGGCCCGTCACGTCAACAACATGTTCTAGGGTGACTGCTTCTCAAGCGAAACAGGTATACTGTGCTGCTAAAATGCCCAAAAACCCTGGGCAGTCGCCTAATACCCCATTAAGCGACCTGCCAAACCCGCCTACTTCACTAACCACCGCAACCAGCAGCCCCGATTAGGCGACCTGCCCCTAATACCTCATATACCTCATTTCCACAGCCTCAGTAGGCATCATGTCTTAGCTTGCCCTGGGTTCTGGGCGGCGGCAGCTGCTAAATTCAGTCAGCTATAGGTCTGAACCTTCCACAGCCTAGGCTACCTACTTATGCTAGTCCAGAGTCTGACGGACAAATTCGTGGCTCTTAGTCTGCATCTTTCACAGGGCCTTTTCCTACCATGCTTGGATAGGCTCCTCTCAAATTTCAAATTGAATGCTCAATATATACAGTCACATTCGGCTTCTCAACTGCACGAACTCTCAAAGTTCCCTGCCTCTCAGTGGAATGGGAGGCGTACAGCCCATGATGGTGCCACCAATCCTGAGCACGCATTCAGCTTGTGACAATAACTCTTCTCGCAGCTGCGGGACACTTCTTCAGCGTCTGGGACACTTCTTCAGCGTCTGGGACACTTCTTCAGCGTTTTCAGAAGCAAGCTTATAGTTTGGGTGTTTAGGATCTGCTTGGAGGTTCGGGGTACTTAGAACCCAACTCTACCTGCACTTACAAGCCAATTGTAATACCCCCAAGTACAGTTACCAAGGTTATAACTGGGTTATAAATACCCTGAACCTCCAAGTGGATCTGCCCCTGTCTACCCCTCAGATATGTAAGCGAGAAGAATCACTCGAATTGTAGCGCTGCTACGAGGAAGGGTGGTTGTCCTGATTCGGTACCAGGATTAGAAGGGACAGAATTCCAAGGCTGTCGCTGTCAGTGCCAGGTGTCCGACTGATGACGCTCTTCCCGGCCACGGCCTCAATACAACAGGAGTGCTGATTTCCTTCGATCTGCGAGCGTATTATTCATTCTGAGACGTCATGTATGTTGTCTCTATGAAACATCTCAGGACGCTGTAGAAGTGTCAGGACGCTGTAGAAGTGTCAGGACGCTGTAGAAGTGTCAGGACGCTGGAGAAGTGTCAGCTGGCCTAGAGTACACTGCTCAATTGATGTCAGGCCTCAATCCATCTTCGTGGCGGCGCCTGCGCCCCATGCAGCAAGGCCTCCGCAGCGGCTTCCCAACGCTATTCAGTACTTGTGACAATGCCTCCGAGGGTAGAACGCTAATAATGATTTGCGATGGCAAGCCAATAAAAGGAGTAGTCATAGCAGTGCGGTGCCATATAGTAGCCAGCTCGGTTGTCTACTTGGAGTAGGAGTGACAGCGACCAAGTGGAATGGGTGATGACCATAAATTGCGCCAGGTCTCCTGAACTGGTTGATGCGCTGCTCTCCGAGCCAGAACCTCAAGGTCTCAAAATCATGGTCTCCATTTGCTCTCTGCGTTGAATTGGGTTCATGATTCTGTGTGAACGCTAACTTGAGCACTCAATGCGTGCAGGTTGTGGCCTGAAGCACAGGATCCGTCATGTTACATATCTTAGCTTACCAGGTACTTGCCAACATAGGGTTGAATTGCAAGACGATGTAGTGACAGAAGCTCTTGCTTGCTTCCCTAGCTTGTCCCTAGCTTCTCCCCGACTCGCCATGGCACCGAAGTGGCAGCCAGGGTGGGCTCAGTACCAGCAAGGTCAGGACCAGCAGTGGCAGGACGAGCAGTGGCAGGGCCCGCAGACGCAGGCTGAGACGCAGGGCAGCGAGGGGCAGGCGCGCAGGCGCAGGCTGAGCATCCGCCGGGCCACAGGGCGGACAAGGCCCAGGATCGCCGGCACGAGCTGTACCGGGCCAAGCAGGACATAAAGAGGCTCGAGGACAGGCTGGTGGAAGTCAAGGATCAGTGCCAGCTGGAGAAGCGAGTCATGGCCTTGGAGCACCAGAAAAAGATCAGCGACATGCTTGCGCAGCAAGCAGCGGTGATGCTGAACCACCAAGCGGAGCTGGGCAAGAAGCAGGAAGAGATGGATGATCTGAAGGCCCGGCGCAAGACGGAGGAGGATGGTCTCAGGGCCGAGATCCAGAGCCTGACTTCGAGGCTACAGGCAGAGGAGCAGAAGAAGAAGATGGCAACCGCAGCGGACCTGAAGCCGTGGATGGACGCCAACGACAACTTCGTGAAGCAGGAGAAGGAGATGACCGCAAAGATCGATGAGCTGCGGAACGAGAGGGTCAAGCTGAAGAAGGCTGGGCACCACCTCGCCCCCTCAATGCAATGAAGCTTCAAGAACTCCTCCCGTTTCAGGCCAACGAAGCTCTGGACAAGGAGCTGAAGAACGCCAAGGAGGCATGGCAGTCAGCGTTCAAGCAAGCTTAACAGCGAACCCTTCCCCCCAGCCTTGACATCAGCGCCAGGAGAACAAGATCATCATCAGCATCTATGAGGATGAGATCAAGAAGGCGCAAGGGGACATGCTTTCAGCTCGTTTTCTTGAGCTGCTGGCCGGACAGGCGACTGCCACCGTAGCCAGTGGGACCAAGGCTGGGTTTCTTTTCGGCGCTGCTGCTGATTTGCTTTCTGCGCAACTCCTGCAGGTTGATGAGGGGGAGCCCGTCAAGAAGACGGATGACAATGAGGGTGGGCCCGTGAAGAAGACGCCGGCCAACGAGGCACGGGCTCAAGATTCAAAGACAGCAAACGTAACTTTCGCTGACCAGGTCACAAAGAACAAGGCTGAGAAGGTTGAGGGGCCGCCGAAGAAGGCAGTTTGCTTAGTAGTTGAAAGTCAATTAATTACACGTAAGCGAGCAGCCAGGCAAGAAAGCGTGCAGAATCTCCAAAGCACAAGGCAGAGTTGAGTGCCCACAGCTTACTCTTTTAGGTCCTGAATGTTGGATTGCGTCAGGATGGAGAAGCGGACTCGGAGAAGGACACGAAGGTTAAAAAGAAGAAGAAGGAGAAGAAGCAGAAGGACTAGAAGGCCAGGCAGTCTGTGCCCCCAAGTTAGCGTTTGGGAAGCTTTGTTTCGCAGGTGAGAAGTCCCCTACGACATGGAGTGAGCGGCGCCATGCGAAGCTTGTGTACCACATCAGATCATCCATAGCCCCGTATAATACTCCCAAACCCTGAGCGTGCTAGCCTCTGCCCCTCTGATCTCTTCTAAGTCCAGCTAGATTCAAGCTATAGACCTATCCTATCCCACAAACCCTTGTAAATTGTGCTGCGCTCAGCCGGGCTAGGAGCTTGAGAAGGTCAAAGAAACTAAGCAATTTTTCTGCCTTGATTGCCAAACTTAGATCCTTGAAAGCTCCCAGCGGCTATTTGATGGCAGCCGGGCTCAGTTGCAAGAGAACCGACAAGAACGACACTTCTTACGCTACATCTGCTATGACACAACAACATACGTACATGAAAGTCCACACCAGTTGTGGCAGGCTGCCGGTTTTTAATTTAATGTACAGACTCCGAGCACGCAGCCTCCGAAAGCAAAAATTCACTTTACAAATTTTCCGGAAGCCCCTGCTCATCTAGTTTTCAACATGTCGCCAAGGAACGACAATGGCTTCGCGACATCGCAGCTGCCCCAACTCCTTCAGTACGCCGGGTTTAAGGTTTAGGGTTTAGGGTCTAGGGTTCAGGCTTTAATTCCCAGGCGTGGGGATAGCCATCTTCAGGGCTGCGGCTTCTGGCATCTTGCAGTTCCAGCTTCAAAAGGGTTCAGGATTTAGGGTTACTTAGGAGACGCTGAGCAAGTGATCCGACGCTGAGTAAGTGTCAACAGTAAGTGCCAAACCATTGATTTGAGTGTGTTTTCATACGAGACTCATTTTACAGGGTCCCCATTGTTGTATACTCCTTGACTTGTCATGTACCCCTGGAAGAACACTCCTCGCCAAGGCCGTGACGAAATCTGGAATGCCCTGGAGGAGGCGATGCGTTTAGGGTACGGATGATAATGCAAAATTGTAGAAGACTTCTATGAATGCTCAGAAAGGTTTAATTTGCAAGCCTTCCGACTGTTTTGGGCCCTTGTAGCCCACGATGTACATCAACGGGAGAATCTAGAAACCCTAAACCCTGAATCCCAGCATCTTCATAAATATTTAGGAGTGCCCGGCGCCCCAAGCTCAGTACTGCCAGGGAAGCCATGACAGCACTTCTTCAGCGCCCCAGCACTAGCGCAGCGCTCTGTCTTCGGCACTTACTCAGCGCCCTCGGCACTTGTTCAGCGCCCTAGACACTCTTTCAGCGTCTTTCCCGCCTCCAGCGTAGACCTGCTGCGCGAAGAAGAACCTTTCCTGAAACCTGACGGGGCCCTGACCAAGACAGCTTGGGGTGCAGGAGGTATCTAAACCCTAAGACCTAAACCCCTAAGACCCTTAAAACCCTAAGCCCTCAAGCCTAGTAAGCTTTTACTTTTTAGAGAACTCGGGCGGGTTTAGGGTGCAGGGTTTAGCTTTTAAGTTATTGGCGTCGAGAGAATTTAGTTGTCTGGTGTGATCTCTGGATTTTTTTTGGAGCTGCCATCCAACACAAAATATTTTCCCTCTGATTTTCAAACCTCAGGGTCTAGTCTTGAAACTATTTGGCATGGAGAGAATTTACTTTCTTGGAGCGCTATCAAAAAACAAAAAAAGCACTTGTCGCCGCCCCCCTCCATCCCCCCGTGTGCTGACTCAATGATGCTGATTCTAGGTTGCAAGATTCTTGCAACCTAATCTCTCTGATGTCCCTGCAGCGCCCCTCCAAAGAAAACATCAGTTATTTCCAGATCCCAGCACAGCACTGCAAGTTCTTTGCCAGGGTTTAGGGTTTAGGGTAAAGGGTTTACGGTGAAGGGTTTAGGGTTTAGGGTCTCTCGCAGTTTAGGATCACCTAGGGTTTCATAGTCATAGTTGCCCTCCAGTGCACACAACCGCCAAGTTGCAAAGGGGGCATTGTGGTTCCATACCTCGGCAACCAAGGAACCCTTGACACTGGACATATTGTTGATACTAAAAGTCCTGCATGACCCTAGTATACTATAGTACCAGAATTCCCAAGGTTTAGGGTACTTAAGGTCATGCAGGATTTTTGGTATCCACCGTAAGGGTCCCTTTTGTAGCTTAGTATATTTCAAAATATAGTCCTTAATGCTAAATTCATGTTCACGAATTATCTGGGAAATATTGATTCTGGTTCATATGCCATGCACCTGAATACGACTCAGCGTTGCCAAAATCTGGGGTACCCGAATTTAGACCCCCAAAGTACTGTAATCCATACTGGCGCCCCCAGCATTGCAGCACACTTTATCTCGGAACTTGAGATTTCTGGTTGAGGGGTCACTCTGGACAACGCAGTCATAGCTTTCTTGTGCAACCGTTGTACTTAGAGCTTCGAACCTGCATATCCCCAAGCTTGTTGATCGCACGGCTTAGGATTTAGCGTCTAACCCCCATATGTATATGGTACTTTCCCTAAATATGGGAACCCCGATATAAACCCCAATATACTATAATCCTTATTGTGGGGACCCCCAAAAAGGTACCCCTAATTTTGGGAAACCTCCACATGTGGGTAGCTTGGAAGATTGTACCTGCGCAGTGCAGTAGGAGTGGCTAGGCTGAAGCCCCAGTCAGCTGCTGCGCTCAACCCATGTCGTAGGCTTCTACTGTCCCCTTCCATTTTGGCGCACCCAAGTTTTCCCTTGCGTACTATCTTCACCACAAGGTGGACTAACAATAGGTATCCTACGTTATACTTACGTAAGCCAGCCCAGCATCTACTAATTACTTTGTGACTGTATTGTTTATCCTCATGAAACCCAAAAGTATCCTGATATAACCCTATAGTATCCCTATATAACCCTACATTATCACTATATAACCCTACCGTATCCCTGTATAACCCTATGACTGTATTGCTATTGGCCTGCTGATGGCACCATGGTGTGGACTCCGGTGAAGCCTCCCGGCTGTTCTAAACGAACGATGACTTCAAAGAAGTTGGGGGGTCCCTTTAGAGGGGATATGGAGGTGATGTAGGGATAGATAGGGCAATATAACGTTTAGGGGGGGTCCATTTTGGATGTTGTTTCGTTTCGGATCCACATGCTTTGGGCTAGACGAGGTTTGGAGTGAGGGCAGGGTTGACATCCGTGAGCCGATTAAGGTATCCGCAATTCCTCGCAGCTCGCAGTCAGGGCTGCGGGCTAGGCTCAAGTGTGTAGGCGATAGCCAGTGCTCGGCAAGCCTTTCGTTTGCGAGCGTGGAAGCCAGAAACATGTCTTCTGGACTACAACACCAACTCCCACACCCCCCTAAACCCTAAACCTACAACCCCAAACCTACGCCCCAAAATTGAAAGACATAAAGCCCAAACCCCCCAGAATGGGATCCAGAATAAGCACGGCAGCTTCCCGGAGGGATCCACATGTGTGCGGCATGCAAGACATAGGTGTTACATGAGGGGCATAGAGGCAAACCTTGGGCTGAGAGATTTGGGCTCATAATCATCATGGAGAATCAATGAAATGAGCGTTGTGTGAGGCTTTACATAGGGGATTCGTATAGTGGCTATTAAGGAGGATACTAGGAGTTTAGACTACAGCTCACATGAAAACGACCCGAAAACTGGACATTTGTGTTTGCTGGTGCTGGATTTCAGGGGCACACAGAAGATAGATTTGGGAATTTGGGCCTCAAGTTCCAGCTGAAACTGGTAGCTGTCTCTAGCAGCGCAAATAGTTGTCGGTATTATCCCTCCATCATCCGTCCAAGATATAGGTCCACATTTTGAAAAATGTCTATTCCACTCGGTGCTTACACGAGTTCTGCTTTCGGACTTCTGTAGATGCCTTTTGCGCAGGGCTGATGCTAGTCGCTCGGTTGAGCGGATTTCTACGCTTGCCCTAACACCGAAATTATACTTGCCAAAGCCCGCACAAGCTATAGTCTAAACTCCTAATGGGTTAGTGTAAGGGGGATACTGGGACATAACGATGTCTGCTGTAAAGATCCCAAAGTATTCGGTGATTGTTTCCTGGACCCTGGGCGTTTGGGGAGGCCTCACCTGCTAATAGTGACCACAGCGGATTCTGGTGAGGGTTTAGGGCCTAGGGTTTAGGGCTTCTGGCTTCTCACTGCGCAGCGGCGGGAGGTAACACGTAGAAATGGCATCCCGACACACCTAGGGGTGGGGGGGGGGGGCATATCTTAGGTCTTGCAACAGCACATCTCTCGTGCCCAGCAAACTCACAATTGGCGTGTTGGTGTATTATTCCCGCCTCTTGCTCACGCAGGCATCCACCCACCTTTATTCCTTTTGGTTTTGGGCTGACACCCTAAATTCGCAACAGGCCTACATAACTCTTTAGGCTTGCATACTGTAGTAGCTCCAAGCGATGGTGTGACTAGCTGCTGGATGTAGGTCTGGGTCTAGGCACCTTGGAAAAGGGAGGGTACGGCCTAAGCCTTAAGCATTAGGGATTAGGGGTTGAGGTACATTCTGGTTATACAAATATTAGTGCTTAAGGGCCTGGCCAAATACATGAGTATTGTATGCGCCATGGAGGATCTTGAAAATTGAAGGGGAAGGCTATGAAGGTTATGTCCCTCTCACGGAGTCTAGACGGGTGATGTTAACAAACTCTCAGAAAACATTAACTGCATCAAAAGGTTTACGCACAGAGGGTCCCAGTACCTCCCTTAGATCCCCCAAGCCCTTCAGACTGTAGTGTGTCCTACTAGGTTCTTACATTGGTACTTGGACTTAGGTATTTGCAGATGAAAATTTTCATGTGAGACCTATTGTGGATGGAGGAAATCTTACACCACACTATACCCCCCCCCCATAATGTTCATCAACGTAGTTTTGCAAGATTTGCTGCATCCACTGTTGTGCGCAGAGGCAGGAAGGTTCGCGCCACATCATCTCCGCAACTTGGGCGCCAGCAAGTGGTTCATGGTTTTCAGGGTCAAGCGTTTGGGATGTTTTTCCCACCTTTATTTTTCGGGAGAACGTACATTGGCCAAACCCGAATTGATTGGATGCCTACTGGTATTTCCAGGAAGTCGGATTGTGTAGAGACTCTCCACTTGCCCTTGTTTTTTTCGGCCCTTGACCACTGACAGACTGACAGCCGCCTTCCCTACCAACATAAAATACGCTTAGGGACCTAAACCCTAAACCCTAAATCCTAGGGCGTAAGGTATTCAAAGAACCTGGCAGTTTCGCTCTGGCTTGGACTTCTCTGAGTGCTGTTCAATGCTTTGTTTCTCCAACATGAGCTTTCATCCGCCAATTGTTTTCAAGACGTCTGTGGCCTTCTGTTGATTCCTGGTTTGAGCAGATGCGGTCAACGAAGCAGCTCCGGATTACTGGGGGGTGGTGGAGCTACCTGCTGTGACAAGGCTACCCGCACCTTACCCTAAACCCCATACTGTAGATCTTGAGCCCGAGATCCCAAGCTTATAGGGCAAGCGTGGATCAACCTCAGGCTCCTTAAAGCAGAATCCTTAGCCAGTGAAGTCAAAAGCTAGCTTTGCTAGCTTAGCTCCAGCTTCCTTTACAACAATGTAGGGGTTTAGGGTTTAGGGGAAGACAACCTTGATTGGAGTTTAGAGTTCAGGGTCAGCTTCAGTGACCCCACCCAAAAGGTTGTCCTGCATCCCCTGAAGCCCATTGATGTGGAGAAGCAGCATTGATATTCAGGATAATGGTAATGAAATACTGCTATTGCCAGTGGTAACGGAAGATGCCTCATAATGGCAAGAAACCTTCAGAGGTAACCTTCAAGCCCAATATCGTGCCGCGGTTAATATGAGACCTAACCGGACGGGATGCGCAATCTTACTTGCAATCAGTATGTAGGGACCTCATACTTAAGGGCCTTGGTAGTTAGGGCGTAGGCTTTGGGTAAACTGAGTTGAGGCTTAATTTCTGAAGTGTGCTATGGAGGGTGCCAGGAAGCATCTTGGATGCTTTCCACCCTCCTTAGTACTCTAAACCCTAAGCCCGAAGCCCATAGGTGTAGAATCTGGCTGCAGAAGCAACAGCCCTGAGTCATAGGTCCTTTCCCTAATAGTAGTTTCCATTTTATTTTCCATTATCCCAATATAACCCCAATAATATACCCTATAAAGCCCTATAGACCATATTACATTATGGTGACCCCACAAAGGAATCCCTAAATCGACAACATGTATATATACACCCTATAATCCTATACAAACCTTCTTCAGCTCGGTAGCAAGCATAAGCCCCACCTTGTTGGGGTTACCCTACTTAGCATACTTAGGGTCGAGGGTTTAGGCTTTAAGGTTAAGGGTTTAGGGTTAAGGGCTTAGGGTTACGGGTTCGCATGCCCTGTCATGTCGGATATTGCCCATGGACCCAAAATTCGAATCAGCTCCCATATGCAGGAGTAGTGCCAAGGGGAATAGCCCTAAACCCTAAACCCCTAGACCCTAAAATCCTAACCCCCAAACCCTTAACCCTAAACCCCTAAACCCTAAACCCAGGACAATCGCGTCCGCGGAAGGCTCCTGGAATGGCAGACCACCTACGGCTGGATCAAACCTCTGGAGGCGCGCTTGGTGCTTCGGGCTGAGAAATTCGGGGAGTTTCAGGGTTTTAGGGTTTTGGGTTTTGGGTCTAGGGGTTTAGGGTTTTAGGGGCCTAGGGTTGTAGGGTTTCAGGGTTTGGGGTTTGAGGGTTTAGAGTTTTAGGGTTTAGGGGTTAGGCTTGTGATGGATAAATGTTCTGGGTTAAAAAGGGGTTGTGGGGATATACATGGTTTATAGAGTTATGTGGATATGGGGTTATAGTGGGTGTATAGGGGTATAGACAGTAAGGTTTAGGGATAAGTTAAAATCAGATGGAACAAAACTGAACATGGTACATGAAATGGGACCTGGATTGCATGTTGGAGCCATAGATTGGGGCTGGTGGTTCAGGGTTGAGAGTTTGGGCTTGTGGGCTTACCTTGAACCCTAAACCCTAGGGTTAGGGTGGAGGTTCAGGGGTTAGGGTTGCGACTCCAGGGCTCGGCGTTTAGACTTGAGGCATAAGTTCCAAGTTCATGAGGCTTAGTTAGGGTCTGGGCTTTAGGGAACTACTTATCGGTGAGGTTGTAACTCATCTTATGAGATGGGTAACCTATAACAGAAGGTATAACTTGATCAAAATACAGCCCTGTGGTTTGCAGGTCTCACGAAGTGCGGGGTGCCCCCCAATCTTAAATCCCTAAACCCAAAACCCAAAGCCGGGCCTAAACCCCAACACTCTAGACCCAAATGCCTGGAGGACTTGAAGCCCCTCGAGATCCCTAGGGGTCGAATCTACCTCAACAGGCAGGACCTCAGGCGGGCTGGCAATTTGGGGTGTCAGGGTTTATACTGTTTATGGAGGTTTAGGTTTTAGGGTTGATAGGGACTATAAGTTTCAGGGTGGCATGAGATTTCAGATGTGGGTTTCAGGGTTGCGAGCTTACAGTTTTGGATCAGAAAGCTCAGCCACCCCAGAGCTTACGGTGTAGGGCCTGAATCGTAACACTTTTAGTACTAGCGGGGCTTGGTAAGCACAAGCCCTTAATGTACGAACGCCATGACTATCAGGTGTCTCTCATAGGGTCATAGGGGTCTTCATCATAGGGTTTGGGGTACCAAAGTCCTCCATCTCCATAAGCTTGCATAGAAATCCAGTCTCGATTTGATACTCGATGTCCTTCAAGTCTTTTGAATTTTTTGTTTCTACACTGTGAGGGTTAAGAGTACCAAAATCCTCTTATTACCTGAAAAATCTCACTTGATCGCCTATAGTCCTCATAGTGGTACCTACATTCCCGCTGGGGTTGCCAAAGCCCTCTCATTATTCTGTGTCTCTGCAGTGAAGGGTTTGACGCTCTCACACAACCTACTTCCCAATAAGGGCTGCTGTTCCGGAACTCTCATAGACTTGTAGTATGATGTCCTTGATAACCCATATCGACGTCTAGTACCCCCCTTCCCCCCGCTCAAGCCAACCCTCCCCCCCAAAAAAAAACGATGCCTATTCTAACTAAACAATCAACTGCCAGGGATCCTGTGACAGAGCCTGATGCGGGCATTGAGATGGAGTCTTGGATGGTTTAAGCACCGTTTGGGTAACTTTTAAGATGTATATACTATGCAAGATGTTGTTCTCCTCTTGGTTCGAGTATATATCCCCTAAACCCTAAACCCTAAACCCGCATGGTTCAACCCAGTTCAGGCGCGCCCTTTTGCTGTTTGTTCATGCTAGAGCTCTAATCGAGAGTCAAAATTCTTTCCCCTGTGTTCTCCAGGAATAGCGCAGCCACAAGCCCCTTATAACCCCCAAATGTCCCGAGGGTCCATAGACACCTTACGTTCAGCAACTCGCATTAGAAACAAGTAGAGCGCTTCAGTAGCAGCTACCAGAAGAAGTACCAGGAGTTGAAACCAATTGGCAATTTGATAAGTCCCTTTAAGGATTGTTACTGCTACCTCGGGGGTCCGGTGAGTCCTTTGGATTCAGCACGTACACTTATAGACCCCCTCAGCCATTAAATAACCCCACTTATCCCCGTCATTAACTTATTTACTTAGTCCGCCTGGCACCCCCCCCAATAGGGGACCCAAGATAGGATTTCATTCTCTACCGGGACCTCAAGGCCGACGTCTCGCTTGCCCAAGCTTCTTCAATGCAGGGCTGCGTAAGCAAGACTGAGTGCACGTGCAAGGGCCGTGGGAATCTGGGTGGTTTTCTTAAGGGCTGTTTGCAGTCTATGTGGCGAAGCTCCTGCATGGTTTCACCCAAACCTTTTTGTACTGTAGCAGCTCATCGAAGGCCGTGCAGAGGGCTCTGTAGGGGTTACGGTTCGGTTCGTCGAAGGCCGTGCAGAGGGCTCTGTAGGGGCTAGGGTTCGGCTGACTGTGTTTTGGTGCTTGTACTTTCATGAAGTTGCTGATCGTTCGAAACCCCAACGATCTGCTTGCCAGTGCGTTCTGGAATGTAGAAGTCCCCATGCAAATGCACGTCAATCATGCCCCCCTCAGATCCTAAACCTTAAACCTATTCCATTGATCTATAGTCCCCCTTCTGTAGATAGAATATGGACTATATGGGGATCTTATCATAATATACCCAAAGCCACATTCTATCTACTTAAGGGGGATTATATGCCCTCAGATAGCCGGGCAGTCAAATTCGGCCCACCGTACCAATCTCAGCAAGGCAGCTTGCGCAGGCAAAGCGATCTCAACCTGTTCTGTTCTGCCGCACCGTATGTTGCCTCATCCCCTCCTGTGCCCCGGCGTTTCCAAGTCATTGTCCTTCAAATCCTAACCTGATATGGTCTGCATAGAAACTCAATGTAACTGCCTATAGAACTTACCGTACCAGGCCCTTAACAAAAGCTACATGTGCCCACTACACAACCAGACCTTCCGAATAGTTTCATCATGCTAGCCCTGAACCTGGTCTAGGCTTTAGGTTTTAGGCTTTAGGGGAAACACCGTACCATGCAAGCTCTCTGAACTCCTAGGCCCTAGGCCCTACTTGGAGGGTCATCGGGACGTAGTAAGTAGGTTAGTAAGGGGGATACCTTGGGTTACTATAGTTATAAGGCTTATTAATCTACTTTCTAAGTCCCCCTGACCCTCCAAGTAGACCCGGAGGCCTCAATAATCCTATTGAGGCTTTCCTTGGAAGACTTTCATCCCTCTCGATCCCTCTCTCTCACACACTAAAATGCGGAAGGCGTATCCATTGCTAGACTGCTCATCAATAGCCCACTTAAAGCTGAACTAATGTCATGTCCTGCATGGGCATGATAAAGAGAACTCAAGTCACGTCAGAAGAATTCCACAGGAGCATGTGCAAGTGAATTTTGACTCTTCTCGGGACCCCTGAGGATGGACTGGGATAAATTTTCCAAAAACTGGCTGTGGCTTGGGGTGTAGGGCTTAGTGACCCAGATTTCTGAAGCTTTTCAGAATTCCAAGGCCAGCCCCCAAAGCCCAAGCCCCGGCCCCAAGTCCTAAAAGCCGTCGGGCAACCCTAAATCCTGCAAGTCTTGGGGTATTGCATGGAAGTTTATCAAAACAATCCTTATAGAATCCTTCATGGGGCCCTTGCAGTCCCTTTCAATCCCTATGTATCCCTAGGGCCCTAGGGCCTTATTCGGTCCCACACTTTGAGGAACTACCATATACAATGTGACAGACACACCTTGCGTAAGCTACCCTAAACTGTACTCCCACAACCCGAGACCCCAGACTCTAAACCTCAAACCTGTAAGTGAGGTGATGGCAGGGAAGCTTCGCAATTTTTCCATAGCTTCACACTCGAAATCCCATAACTTTTCGGCTCGACACCCAAGCCCTAAACGCTGAAGCCTTAAGCTAGAAGCCTGAACAATATTTGATCTCCAGCTAACGCTTACACAGTTGTAGTCGATTTTATCTCGGCTCAGCATTAAATTCCCAGTAGAAACCCTGTTCGAATCCAGTCGAAATTTCATGTTCCATGTTATTTTCGATCTGGTTCCTCACAATTCTGATCATTTAGGCCCCCAGCCCTAAACCCTATATGACGCTTACAACCCCTTGAAAGGGATTTCAAGAGCCCTGTTTTAATAAACTGGCCCCTCCGGAGGGCATCGGCGCTGCCGACTGCAAGCTCCTCCCCGCGCCTCCTGAGGTAGCTGATGATCCCCAAGGGCTTTTGGAGGGTTAGGGGGACTTAGTAAGTAGGTTAATGAGGGGGATAACTAGGGTTACTATATGTGCTAAAGGGGTTACTAACCTACTTACTAAGTCCCCCTGACCCTCCAAGCTCGTATGCATTTCCACTTTCAGCTTGCTCTGAATTTTAGTAAAGGATTTTAATGTTCGATCCCACAGAAAAATCACATGGGAGGTCTGGGTAGTGTCCGGAATGATGCCTGAACCCTAAACCCTAAATAGTAGTTTCCATTTTCTTTTCCATTACCCCATTATATCCCCAACATAAGGATTATCCCCTATATAACCCCTATATAGCCCTAGACCCTAAAACCCAATAGCCGCGAGCCTGCAGCAAATACCTTTAAAACAATGTGAGGGTTCCAGGGTCGATAGGCTATTGAAGACTTCTGGAGGATAGGGCTCGGGTTCAGGTGGAAGAATTTTAGGGTTCAGGGTTTAGGCTTTAGAGATGCGGGTGTGGCATCTAGAGTTAGGGCTCTGTGTTGGAGCTTGCTGTTCATAGTTCAGGTTTTGGAGCCATCTCGTTGTTAGCTGTTTTGGTGGGGTTTAAGGTTTAGGATGTATATACAGGGTTGTATGATTGTCGGTGGGCCCTTTTGATGTTTTCGTTCTTTTCAAAGAGGGTTGTCTTATACTAATATCCACATATATACATGCACGTGACATATACATGTATACACAGCAAGGGAACCCAGTTTCATGTGATTTGAAGGTCATCTTAGGGTTATGTGCTGCCTCTCAAATGTTTGAGGTTCAAGTTCTTTGTGCAGGGGACTTGTCACAGTCAGAGTGATGTAAGGAGTAGCCCTAGTTTTGGAAACCCCCCAGATATCCCTGGGATCTCCGGATGTCCCTGGGATCCCCAGATGTCCCTGGGATCCCCACGAGCACTGCAGTCCTGAGCCCTCATGCATGGCGAAGTTGCCACCCAGGGTCTAGGGCATGGGGTTAAAGGTTTAGGGTCTAAGGTTTAGGGTTTCCACACAAGGCTTGCAATGGAACCTTAAACCCCAAACCTTAAACCGCATCGCTTTTGCAAATGCACTACAAAGAGACGAGGGTAGGTTTGAACATGTTTTCTGACTGGTAGATTACCCTTAATCACTATATAGCCTCTATAACGGCCAAAAAATCTAGGGCTCCCAAACCTACCGTAGCATATGAGGCTACAGAACTGTCATTCTCTCAAATTCATGTGTGCTCCCTCTCATACAACACACGCGCCCCTTGATAAAATACCCACTCTACCCTGATATTAGAATACAGTCATGGGCTTAGTGCTCACTAATTTGGCTGGGGATGTCTTGTGATAGGATTTTTTTGTTAGCAAGTTTTTTGATTTTCTCGAAGAAGCGCAACATGCCAGGTATGATCTCAATCTTTCAGCCATCAAACCGTCAAACCTATAAGCTTTGCCGCAGATCCATGACTTTCCGGTGCACATACCTTCAGGGCGTCAAGGGTCCAGGAGCCCAAGTGACATATACCTCCACCTTCTCAAAACCTATGCTATGCCTGCAGCCACCAAAGCCCGAACCGTAAAACCTAAACCTTGATCCCAAAAACGAACCCCGGTTTCCCCGTATAATGCCCACATAATATACTTCATATGTCCCTTCATTATTCCTGCAAATCCCCTTAAAATCCCTAAATGGAGCCGCAAACCCTAAACCTCAAACCCTGAGAAACTAAACCCGTATGAGCCCCTTTAAACTATAAACCCTAGGGTTGGCCGGGCAAAACACTAACCCTAAGGGTCCAAGGACCTAAATGACAGGGTTTTAGGTCCCAAATACTACCATATTAATGGTATTTGGGCCCTAAAACCCCATTATTTGGGTCCTTGGACCCTTAAATAGTCCCCATATATCCCTATATAGTCCGCCTATAACCCCTCTAAAGGGACCCTATTATTTGGGTCCTTGGACCCTTAGGGTAAGTGGTGAAGTTGTGGGGGCCGCGCGAGGTCGGCGTCAATGCTGTGAAGGAAGAGGAGCTTTTCCTGGTTTTGTCTGACTGTTAACGTAGTCTAAACTCCTTAAAGGGGGTTATATAGGGGATTATATAGGGGACTACTATAGGGCTTATTAAGGGGAATACCAGGAGTTTAGACAACGGCCCAAATGGTTTTTTTAAGGATTTACGACTGTAGCGTTTCAGGGTTTAGGATTTAGGGTGTTAGGGTTCAGAGTGTATGGGATACTTTAAATCCACTGCCTACAGGTTTTATGGGCTATAGCGGAGTATATGACTGTCAAAGATGTAAGCTGGGATTACGTATTGCTCTATAGCTGCACTTTGATGGGTTACACCGTTCTACCCGCTTATTTGGGGATAGGTGTGTAGGCAATTGGAGTTACAGGTTCAGGCTAAGTTGCTGCAGCGTCCTCAAGCGGGATGCCTGTGATCCACATAAAGCCGCATACCTCTACGCTAGCCCTCATGGTTGAGCTCCGAAGCCTAAACCCAAACCCCCGAACCCTAACCCCTAAACCC
>CAJNIZ010004736.1:46431-59423 GCA_905231905.1 Symbiodinium pilosum | reverse complement strand
TAGGGATCCAAATAGCCCAAGGTATTGACCCTAATAATGGAGAACCGAATGGAAAATGAGATGGAAGATGCGATGGAAACTGAGAGTGTGTATAGGGATCCAAATAGCCCAATGCAAATATTTGCAGACTTTAAGGCCCAATGTAGGTATTATTTGTATACTTGGATCCTAAGGGTCAAGGCACATGTTTTGCCAACCTTGCTCGAAATCATTAAGCCCTGATCGGGATTCAGGGCTTGCGGCTATGTTGGGCTGCCCGCAGAAAGATTAAAAGCCCTAAGTGTTGAAACGGTTTCTGGGTATATGTTGGGAGTCCGTCAATAAGGGATGTGACGTGGTCACTTTGAATACTACCCCAAATTACCAGGTTTAGGGTTTAGGTTTCAGAGTTGAGGGTTTGAGATACTACCCTCCATCCACGGAGCCCGCAAACTGTTCCATAGTTATGTCGACCTTCAGAATGCGAGATCTCTTCAATTTTTTTTGTTCTTGAAGCTCCGGCTTTTTCCTGTGTATGTGTATGTATATATACATATATACATACGGGATGGATTTTTGTGTAAGAGTACAGACCTACCTGACACTCAACCCTAAACCCTCAACCCCTGAACCCTTGTCCCGGGCCGGCATTGTGTTCAGAGAGGATGAGTCACTGCCAATTGGTTGGAAGTTCCCCGGCGCGGCAAGATTTAGTTTCTATATGGGAGTTTCGAAAAGTGGTAGGCTCATACATAGACCCTCCCAAAGTACTGTAATTAGTCCATGTTTTCTTGTACTGCCAAGAGGGATTTCTACTTCTTGTACACCCTAAAGCATCCCGGTAAACTACTATACAAGCCCAGTTGTTCTTTCATTTTCCATTTTTGCATTCGATTCTCCATCGTTGCGGCAATATCTCGCATCCCCAAGACAAAGTCCCCATACAATCCCAACATCCCCCTCTAAAGGGTGTTGGAGAGCAGAGATGGTTGAACATGTAAGGTTTGGGATTTAGTGTTCATGGTTTGGGTTTAGCAACGTAGCAACACCTCACATGTTTTGTTCGCATCGTTTTAGTATTTGTTGCGCAGGGTCTAGACTGTTCAGACCTTCTAGAGATTTTCCCTTCTGAGTCGTTTGGCTTTGCTGGCATGTGGAAGGCTTTTGGCACGCCCTGCCGATTTCCTTTACTTGCCCTGAGACGTTTCCCATGTCTTGAAACAGGACAGGTGCAGACAAACAAAAAATGATGCCCAAAACATAGGTGGACTCGCCACCCTGTAATAATGGTATACTATAAATGTGAGAGGACCCTATATTAGAAAAGTCGCCGTGGGGGAACCGTGCTTCCAAGAAAAGATGAGTCCTCAGAACATCAGCCTCCTGTATCCCAACTCTGTGGTGACCTACGTGGGAGTGGCCAAGAAAAAAGGTTCCCATTGTAGAGCCCCCCCAAAATTAGAATCCTCACGATAGGTAAGCCGCAAAAGGACCCTCCCCCCTGACTTCTAGAACCTCGAATCCTATTGGTGGTAGGGATTATATAATATAGGGATTATATCATATTCCCTGATTCCCTACTAAGAACCAGTAAGTCATCTTTAATATGGTTCTTCACAGAATCACAGCCGAGGCGCGTCTGGAGCGAGGCGCATCAAGAGTGGCGCCTCAGCTGCATACACCGGAGGAAAGGTTGCTATTCTTTTTCAATGATTCCATGGGTGTATGTGTGCGGGGGCGGGGGTTAGGGGTACAATTTTGGGATCCCCTTAATAAGGATTATGGTATCTTGGGGTTTATATTCGGGTACCCTAATTTAGCGAAACTACCATGTGTTTTGCCGGGAAGACGGTTGGGTGACTCGGGTGTCCACTGGGAGTGACCTAGGGTTTAGGGTTTAGGGTTTGGGGTGTATAATAAAGATCCTAAATAATTACCAATACTATCGTTCCAGAGTCCTTATATAATGTTGGTCTAGGGTACCTCAAATGGACCTCAACATGATTTTGTAATTACTTAGGCCCCTGTAGTATACTTCTCCGTATAGGTTCGCAGAATGTAGGGCAATGCATGAGGAAAGAATTCTTGCACTTCTGTGATGTTTTCCCACTATGAGTTCGCCAGCACCCAAATACTATAATGTCAATGGTATTTGGGACCTAAAAACCCGCCTACTACTTTTACTTGGGTCCTAGGACCCTTAAGGGATCTGTTTGGCGAGTTAAGGACCAGAGTAACGCAATCTGCCTTCTGCCACAGACTTCCTTGTACAGGACTGGAGGATCCTCCAAACTCTCCTGCCCCAAGAAGTTCTGCCCTTTCGCTCCTTGTCCCAAACTTCCTAAACCTTAGGCCAACTGGAAGCTCATTCTGAACACATCAGCTGTCAATCCGAAACCTGACCCCCTGACACCAACTCTTTCTTTCAGCTTTTAACGGTGCCCTAAGCCCCAAGAATGCCACGACGCCATTCTTCTAATTCTAGTATTCAACACCCCTGGCCCCAGCGCCGGACGCTACGTTATGTTTTCTCAGACAACAATTCCAATTCAGGAAATGTTTAAACTCAGGGTTCGGGGGCTGCTTAAAATGGGACTACTAAACCCTAAACCCTAAACCAATTGTGTGGTTCAACTGATTTCCAGATAATGCAAACGAGCGCCCCGTAGTCTTCTTCGAATTCCTCCCAAAATTCCCTGCGGTCCTTTTCTCGAGAAACCCTCACATCCCGCCTAAGCCCTATAGTCACCCCCTTAAGTAGGTAGAATATGGAGTATATGGGAGTCTTCTTATATTACACCCAAAGCCATATGCTATCTATTTAAGGGGGACTATAAACCCTAAACCGTAAATAGTAGTTTCCATTTTCTTGTCCATTATCCCTGTATAACCCCTATATTCTACCTATTTAAGGGGGACTATAAATTCCAGGTACTTCTGGAATAGATCCAGCAAGGCCAGTCCTGCCCGGCTTCAGGCTTCTGGGGTACTTAGTTACCTCAAACTTCCCTAAGGGTCCAAGGACCCAAATAATAGGGTTTTAGGGGCCAAATACCATTGATATTATAGCATGTGGGCCCTAAAGCCCCACTATTTGGGTCCTTGGACCCTTAGGGCTTGTTCAGTTTAGAAAGTCCCTAGAACTGTCATATGAGGATAATACGGTCCTAATTTTTGGGGTTGGGGTGATTAAAACCACCTGACTGCTCATTACAAACGCCTACATAACCCGAGTTGCCATGTTACTTTCCATTAGCTTTTCCATGTGATTCTCCGTCAGCGCGGTAACTGGAATCCCGCCATTAAAGCTGTCTGCACAGTTTAGGTTGTGTTTGGCAATCCTCAGCGGCTATGTAGGCATTTGGTGGGGTTCTACAATGGTATTTGCAAAGTCTTATGCGTGTTTCAGGGACTTTCTAGTGGCGATGATTCAGCAGATTCTGCAAAGTGTGTGGGCCTCTGCAATGGCTCTGTCATGTAGGCATTGCCGTTCTGATCCTTGCAACATTGACGCTTCCACAATTCTGTTTACAATCTGCTTGTCCATTTTTATTGGTGCTTCTTCGGATCAAGATGGGTAAAGGAAGTGTTCGTTTGCGGAGGAGGGTCAAGTTGGGGTTGAGTAAAGGACCATCTGCATGCATGGTAAACCCCAGCCCACTTCGTGAAGGGAGTAAAAAGCATATCTAGGCTTTGGGGGGTTATGGTTTGGGTTTCAGAGGGTTTGTGGGTCTTGACCGAATAGTGGACGCTGCAGAGGTAAGCTGGACAGCTTCTCTGGCATATCCTAGCCCTTGCATGGTTATTTCTCAGAATGAGGGTGCCACTCTAGACCATCAAGAACATTTGGTCCTTGTTATCGGCCCCGCAGCGGCCTCTTGATTTTCACAAGCCCCACTGAACAGCCCTTTCAGTTCAGGGAAAGCTGAAGTTTTTCACGGCTCCCAACCTATATGTGGCCGGAGCCACAAGTGGAGATGGGATTCAGGATTCGAGATTCACGAAGCGGCAACAAGCAGAAGCATGGTATCAGGACTGCTAGACAATACAAGTAACAAGAATGGCCAACAATCCAGATGTATGCTCATTGATACAACCCGCCAAAAAACATCCTAGACCCTCCTTCTACCCTCTATTAGGGCCTAAGTACCTGTTATTGGGGACCATATACCCCCAATTAAGGGTACAAGGAGGGTCCTGGATGATACCCCTAATTTCTTGGAAACGCCCTACTCCCCTAAACCTCGCCTTGAACCTATCCTTGATGATTAGGGTTTAGGGTTTAGGGTTTAGGGTTTAGGGCTCCTGTCCCAAACAAAAAACTCCACTCCAATGGGACGTGGTCATACTACGTAATGTCTTCGTTGCAGTTGCCAAAAACTAACGTTAGCATCAACACGAGTTGCATGGCTATTGAACACTCGGGCACACCCAACCCTAAACCCAAATGACTCCAGCGATCATTATGATTACTGCTATTCTAAACTTTTAGGCTCATCATCATCATCATCATCAGGACAAGAATCAATACCTCAGTAGCAACACCCTATAGGGTGTCTGTTTGGGAAGGAGTCCAGATGGACGCGGCCTGACGCAGAGGAGAACGAAGAGAGTCAAGAGGAGAAGCCACTCCCTGAGGCAGGCTTAGGGTGTCCCAAAAGTAGGGTTTAGGGTTTAGGGGTTTAGTGGTTAGGTTTTGGGGCTGAGAAATTAGGCTACATTTAAAGGTGATATAGGGGGTATATAGGGTTTAGGTTTTAGGGTTCAGAACTGGGTACCTTTAAAGGGGATATTGGGGGGGTATATAGGGTTACATAGGTTTTAGGGCTTAGGGTGTCCCAAAATTAGGAGTACCTTTTGGGGTCCCCTGATCCTCGAATAATCATGTTTTTATGCTGGGTCCCCCTTATTTTTGGAAAGCACCATACACATAAACATATGTTTTTCCGATAGACACCTGTATATATGTTTTGGCCCTGTCCATGCAACAAGGACCATGTGGGGACAAATCAGCAGCCCGTGAGAGTGAAAGGGGGTGGGCCCCTAAACCCTAAACCTCTGGACAATGTCTTTGCAGGCTGCTGTAACGCCCTAGGGGAAAGGGGGTGGCAAATAGGTTTGGCTTAGAGTGTGTGGGGTGTAAGGTTTAGGCTGTTGGACCTACAGTGTACCTACAGTGTAGGGCTTAGGATTGAGAGCACTCATGGTGTAGGGCTTAGAGGCTATAGGGTATGGGGGTAGGGTGTAGTGTTGCGGCAGGCTGTATACCCCAAACTCTGAGGCCTGAGCTCTCGGGCCCAACACTTAGCCTCACCTAGGTTCTGAACACCGAATACTGGGTGAGGGCTTAGGGTTTAGGGCTGATGTTGCGCACCGTAAACTCATGGATGGGGTGTGGAAACTTCGCGAGGGCTTTCCAGGTATTGAGCGCCCATAGTGCAGGGGTTGCCCTACTACACCTCTACACTACTTGGAGGGTCAGGGGAACTTAGTAAGTAGGTTAGTAAGGGGGATAACTAGGGTAACTATATGGGTTATAGGGCTATTAGCCTACTTACTAAGTCCCCCTGACCCTCCAACTACCCCCGCGCTCCACCTAAATTAGTGTCATTTAATGATCACACATGCTAATTAAGGCTATTCAGGCGGGAGCTAGGGAACCCTAATTCCTAAACCCTACACGGGGGAGAGTAGGGAAACCCATACTTCTCTTCAGAAAGACAATGCCATGCGTATCATGACTCGTACAATGGTGTACAACAACAACAACAGCAGCAGCAACAGCAGCAGCATCAACAACAACATAGTCCCACTATCTGGTTATTGCTCCACCCAGTAACAGTTGAACAATTCTTCAGATAGAATGCCTTTAATATTATCCCCATTACAGACTGTTACTGTGTGAGGGCAGTACCCGACCTATGTAACCCTGGCCAAAACCGGCGTATGAAATCCCATAGAAACTATGGAACCTGCTGTCACCATATCCTCTTCTCGCCATTGTAAATCTTCCGCACCCCCTCAATTACCATAAGTGCGGTCCCCGTCATGGTAGGGCGAGTAGAATTGTGGGGAGCATGGATTAAGAGGCGGGTGGGATGTTTTGAAATAGTGGCACCCTACAATTGGGACACCAAGAAAACTCATCACAATGCACCCCATGCTGCTGGCAGGGCTGGGAAAAGGTGACTTGGCAAAGATTGGCTTTGAGAACCCTCAACACAGAACCCACTTAAATCCCAGACCTTGAGCCCTAAGCTCAAATCCTAAGCCCTCAACTCCACCCTAAACCCTAAAGCCCTGAAAGCTAGACCCTGAAGTCCTGAAGCCCTCAACATATAATCCCAATATGACCCTAAAACCCCCAAACTGATGGGACAGGGGCGGCCATGGACAGTCCCTAGACCCTGAAACCCCTGCTCCCTTCTGAGGGTTTAGGGATTAGGGTGTAGGACTTTAGGGTGTAGGACTTTAGGGTTCAGGCCTGTAGGGTTTTGGTTTTCGTCTAGGGTTTAGGGCTCCAGGGTGTAGGGTTTACTCTTGGGTTTAGGGCTTTGGGGTTTGGGGTCCTCGGGCTGATGATAAAGCTGGCTAGTACCCCAATGATGAATATTCCCGGTAATGTAGTATGACTAAATATTGGTGGACGTTGTATGACTGCCATCAAAAAACAGGACGCAACCAAACAGGACGCAACCAAACTGGACGCAACCTTGTTCCGTACCACACTAGCAGGTGGAACGGTGGAACATAGATCATTGGGAGGGTGTTGTTTATGGGCTTAGGGTATCTTCTCACGGTCTAGGGTTTTAGTATTACCTTACAATAGTCTGCTAGAGCGGAGTTCGGAATCTAAGGATTATAGTTCCCAATCAAAACCAATGGCCCTACATTGCAACAAAAATGCCTTAACCCTAAACTCTACACCCTAAACCCAAACTATCCCCATGTAATCCGGTTTGGGGTTTATGGTTTAGGGCTTTAGAGTTAAGGGTTCTACAGATGTTCATGTAGGGTCTGTTTTGAGAAACCGTTGCATTCAGAGCAAACGGTAGGCGAGGAGATGAGAGCACCATCTGTACGAGTAGTGGCCATGAAGACGGTAGCCAAAAACCTTCCCAATAGTGGCAACTACCCATTACAGGACACTCCTTGAGTGTGATCTTGAAAGCAGCCTCACTTGGGCTTGAAACCATGCAGCCGTAAGACTTGAAGCATGAACTCACGTCTTCAATCATAAGCTGTACTTGGGGGACTCAAATAGTAAAGAGGTCAATGATGCGAATACCTTGGGGAATCGAATGGCCTGTAGGACTGTAGGGCTTATAAGTATACTTACTAAGTCACCCTGACCCTAAACTAAACTCTTTGCTACTTTCCGTTTTCTTTTCCATTCCGTGCTATAGGGTAGTGAAGTATACCCAAAACCCAAAACCCTTAACCCAAAACCCTAAACGCAAAACCCTAAAACCCCCAAACCCTAAACCCCTAAACCTGAACACCCTAAACCCCCATACCTTAAGCCCTAAACCCAAAGCCCCAAAACTCTAAAACCCTAAACCCCGCAACCCTAAAACCCTCAAACCCCAAAACACTAAAACCCAAAACCCCTAAGCCCCTAAACCTGAACACCCTAAACCCCCAACCCCAAAGCCCAAAACCCTGAACCCTAAACACCCCAAATCCGAAAACCTCCCAAACCCTAAAGTAACAATCACCTTGGGTACTGCCCCCCCTCAGTAACAGTTGGATAATAAGTATAATATGGTTATATATATAGGCCTTAATAGGACCCCATTATAGATTGTTACTGGGTGGGGGCAGTACCCAACCTAAACCCTAAACCCTAAACCCTATAAATCCTATAAACCCTATTAACCAAACCCTAAACCCATACTAAAGTAGTTTCCATTTTCTTTTCCAATCACCCAAGGTCTTGGACGTAGAGCGAGGCCAGCAGTGGCGCTTAGGGTCCTGCCTGGCCGTAGACTTCAGGGCTTAAGGTTTAGGTTTAAGCTTAGGGTCTAGTTAGTAGGGAATAAGGGAATATTATATATATATGGTTTAAGGTGTAGGGTTCTTTGGGGTCTATAGGGTTTGGGGTCAAGGGTTCATGGGCTTAGGGTCTCGGATTCATGGGTTGTTCTTAATCAGCGGGATTCATAGGTTCAGTTTTTGCCTCTGGTGCTTCCTGGCGGCCTGTGCGATTGTAGGCTTACGGTCTCACGAACGTGTAGTGGTGAGAGGAAGTCTCCTAGCGGCGGTCTCACTTGGAGATTCAATCTTGAGTCGTCGTGCTGAAGCTCGAGGAGTCTGTGTTAAGGATGGACCTAGACATCCCAAAAAAAAATTGGGTTGAGGCATACTATTTTGGGTCCAGGGGAGGTCCCTAAACCCTGAACCATTGTTATGGGTATTGGGGAGGTTCATGTAAGCTTTAACTTCCATAGTCATGTTTCTTTGGCGGGTAGTGTGGGCGTCCTGGCGGAGACAGTATCATTCCCAAAATATCATTACACTTCATATTAACAGTATTGCTATTGCCAATACGGTCATTACTCGTATAGTATCACTAACAGCTGGATGCGTAGTCATCACAGCAATAGGGAACCCAAAGCACAATGAACTTCACCAGCGCCAAGGTAAAGAGGAGAGAGGCCTACGAGAGTATTGTCAATTTGTCACCAGCAGAGACAGCCATCAACTGGCATTGATCATGCTAAAACGGAGAAAGGAGTTGATTCCCGGGCACTGTCATGAAGAACGGCATGTAGGACAATAAGGAGAAGATGCCAAAGCCAAGGAACTAACACATGAATAACCAAGCACCTGTAGCAGCTATTCTCCTATTTCTTCAGGCACCAGATAGGCATAACCTGGACACACTAACGTATTTGCCGTGGGCCGCAAGTACCGATTCCAAGGCCAAACCCGTCCATTCCCTACCCTTAACAAACCCTAAGACCCCTAAACCCCAGCACTGCACAGGAAATGGCACCAACAGTCAGTTAAGGGCAAAAGACAAAAGTTTTACCCAGACCTTCCTATGTAGTTTTTTGGGGGTAGTATACTATGAGCCTTTACCAAAAAACCCTGACTAACCCCAAAAGGAACTACATAGGAGCCCTTGGGTAGATCTCCAGACACCAAATCTGGACCCCAAGCCCCCAAAACCTCCAACCTCCACGCAGTTTAGCGTTTGGCATTTACAGTTTAGGGTTCTGGGCTTACGTGGTAGGGCAGCGGGTTTGGGCGGGGGGGTTGGGCGGGTGGTTTTGGGGTACCCTCTGAGTGTTAAGGGCCGTGTCTTGCCAGAGAACCCAAAACGGGATTATAATGATTTTGAAAGCCGTTCAAATCAACTGGAGGCGCTCGGGCCCTCAGGCTTGTTATCGTGTTTTGTTTGGTTCAAGCTGCTGGCCAAATTACAGCAGCCTCACCGACGCCACCTAAGATGGCGGTTCCTATAGAAGATCCCCCCCGAGTGGCGTTACTTTGAGCGTTGAAATTACAGTATTTTACTCAGAATTGTCATAAACCCCGCGGAGCTCTGGGTTAAACCCCTCAGCCCGAAATCCCTCAGGCCGGACCACGCCAGCACACCTAAACGCCCTCGCCCTAAAACTCCCCAAAGCAGCTAGAGCCTAGCCCCTAGCCCCATCAAAACTGAACCCTGAACCGAAACCCCGAGCGCCCTTACGCCCCCTTAAGTCTGAAACCCATAGGCATGTGGTACTACTGGCACCGGCCCACGAAGTCCTCCACCTGGGAACGACCCCAGGCAACAAGAGTTTACCTGTAGATTAAGGGTAACTACAAGCCAGCTATAATTCTTACTTTTAAACCCAGTGTATCCTTGAGTTACAAATACAATTATGAATAACCTAAACCTGCAGTTAGGGTTTGGTCTTCGGCTTCTGGTTTGGGCTAAGGGTCCAGGTGACGTAGGAGCCATTCTTGGCCCCTAGTCTGTTGTATGCAGGTGCCTGAACTTTAAGTTAAACCCTAAACCCTAAACCCTAAACCGTTATTGTTTTTCGATACCGGGCTTGGCCTGGGCGTGTTGAGGGGATGGCAGAGATTTAGGATTTGTCTATGCGCTCAGGCCCAGAGGGTGTTAGGATGAGGTTTGGGGTATGTGATTTTGGGCTTACTGGGCTGCTGTTAAGGGGTTTTTTAGAAGTTTTTACTATATAGTCTGCCTTAAGTAGATAGAGTGTATGGCTTTGGATATATTATAACAAGATCGCCATATACCTCATATTCTATCTACTTAGGGGGACTATATACCTATAATATGGTAATTTTAAGTTCCTCAACAGCAACCCAGCTTTCGAGGTAAGAGTCTCCCATGCCTTTCATAATGAGGGCCCATGAGGCAGCCAGCGCCACCAGAGCGGTTGCACCATGACAGGGTTGCCCTTTTCGTCCCCAATGCGGGAGAGATGAAGGAGTTTCCAAAAACACGTCACCCTAAACCCTAAACCCTAAACTGTATGATCCTACATAGGCGCCCAAACTGGATTCCTGAAAATCCCCATAGCCCCCAGGGTTTTCAAGAGCCTCTGAGTCTGACAAAGACTCTTCCAGGGCTCTTGACAAAGAAGATTCTTAGCTCCGAGCCTCCAGACCTACTCTGAGAACACCGAGCCTTAGAGTTTGGGGTTTAGGGTTTAGGGTTTCGGGATTACGGTTTAGGGCTTAGGGATTATGATTCTCATGCAACTACAGCGACTTTAATAGTAAAGCATACCCCAAGGCCTTATTCTATCTGCTTAAGCACCTACAATCGATAAAGCTGACGGTTTGTGGGGCAGAGCCCCCATATTCGATCTACTTAAGGGAGACTATAAACCCCAAACCACGCAGGCTCCATCAGAGGGCGAAGCGCCAGAGGCCGGGCCGGTCATCTCTGCGGTGAAGAGCTTAGGGCTTGCATGGCTTGCAGGCTTAGGGTGTAGTGTTTAGGGGGTTCAGGGTTTAGGGTTTAGGTAGAGGTTTGAGGGTTCAGGGTTTAAGTATAGGCTTAGGGATTAGGCTTTCGGGCTTTAGGGTTTAGGGTTTACTGTAGGGCTATGATCTGCTCTTGCCCTAAATCCCCCGTATGTTCACTCTGCTTGGGCCCTGCCAACACGCAAGTTGCACTGCAAGCACTCTACGTCGACCCACCCATAGCCCAAGCCATACTTGGCAAGTCAGGGGGACTTGGTCAAGTAGGTCAATCATGGCATAGCTTGGGTAATTAAATGGCTTATGAGGGTACAAGTACTGGGTTGACCTTAGGGATACTTAGATATTCGCCCTAATGGATTTCATAAGGACCCTACATATCAATTTTCTTTCAAAAGGGTTCCAACGGCCAACCAAGAGTATACTTACTAACCGTCCCCCTAAACCCTAAACCCTAAACCCTAAGCCCTAAACCCTAAAAACCCTATACCCTAAACATTGGAGATCTCTTCAACAAATCCCATGGCTTGATAGGAGGCCATAGAACAACCCCAGTTATCCCCCATCATTCACCTGCTTATGAAGTATCCCTGGCCCTTAAACCCTAAATAGCGGTGTCGTTTTCCATTTTGTTCGTCATTTCTTACTTAGGCCTCCTGACCCTGCAACTAGTTTCTATTTCCGCTCCATTCCTTACTAAGTCCGCCTGACCCTCCAAGTAGAAGTCCTTGACAGGAGGATGACTCGGCCGACCAGTTTCAACAGCGCGTGAGCGGCCAGGCGTTTCCGGATTGGGCGACTCTTATGGCATGATCGGTTTAGGTTCAGGGCGTAGCGTCTACGAGCTCTAGACCTCAGCTTCTCCAACCTACACCCCCAAGTTTGCACCCTCAAATGGAGGGGTTGTCAACTACCGGTCCTTTTTTTGGGTAGCCCAATTGTACTAGTGGCTACATACATCCCCAAGATTTCGACCTCAAATGGGGGGGTGACATATTAAGGGCTGTACTGGGTCGGGATCCTGAAAGGAACCATACTCTTGAGAACCTACCTTTTGGGGAAATCCAGGGTTTGGGGATTAGGGTCTCCTTGAAGGAGGCTTGTTTAGGGGATGATAAGGGGGGGTAAAATTATAGGGCGTATTAAGGGGGATCCTATAGGAGTTTAATAAACTATTCCTCATGTAGGCCCCAAGCACTAAATCAAAATCAATATATTAAAAAATATGTATATACAGATATTCCTGTAGCTTGTTCATATGGACCCTCCTTATCACTTAAACCGCAGCACCCCGCACAATATGTCCATTCCCCACACCTTATCAAGCCTGTGTATTCATATGGCCTTAGAGAATCCATGTGACAGGGCCCTATTCCAATGGCCCTAAACAAATCTTTGGCTTTCAACCTGAATAATGTGCTAGTTTCCATTTTCCGTTCCTTGACGAGCCTTATATGATTATGGTCTGGTGTCCCTCCAGATAAGTATTTGCGCCCTTACATTATCCCCCTAAACGCTGAACTCTATCCCACATCTTTTTGAACATCTCCATCATGTCAAGCAATGCCGCAACGCCTGCGCAGGTGGCCGAGTGGAGGGAAGTCTTCGGCTGGATTGATCTTTCAAGCATCTCCACGGAAATTGAGGGAATGTAATAGCCTATACTCTACTAGCCCCCAGTGAGTTAAGGTTTGTTTTTTTCGGGCTGGGGCCCGGCTGGAGGACCAAGAAGAGGACTTTGGTAAACTGAAGCCGCAACATTGGGACCCTGTAGCTGCCCTCGGGAAGTGGTGAGGGCTTGGGTTTCGGTTCTAGGGCCCCTAAACCCTAAACCCTAAATTGCTTGAATTGTGCAGGCCGTTGGGCCTGTGTGTTCATGTTGCAGGGCTTAGGGTTTGGGATGTAGGGCTGTTCGAATTGCCCACGGGGCTCAACTGGCTTGGACTGCTGGTTTCTTCCATCCCTCTGTGTGGTTTTGCAAGGTTCTGCCAAGTTGGTACTTGTTTGTCACGATGGGTGTCGGCTGTTATGTCCATCATCGAACTCAGAATCCTAAACCCTAA
>CAJNIZ010004736.1:30396-40410 GCA_905231905.1 Symbiodinium pilosum | reverse complement strand
GGTACATGGACCCTCTGGGTACTTGTGGATATGGCATGCTTCTTGGAGTTATTCTTAGATTCAGCTTCTTGGCTCGCGTGATGGGTGTATGGAGTGTAACTGACAGACTGTTGTGATTTTGCATAGCCGTGGAATGGCTACTCCCTGTAAAGACGAGCCCATTATGGCACAGAGTCTTACCCCAAGGGTCCAAGGACCCAAATAAGGTTTTAGGGCCCAAATACTATTATATTCATGGTATTTGGGCCCTAAAACCCCATCATTTGGGTCCTTGGACCCTTAGGGTTACGATAGACTTCCAGTGCGAGCAGGGAAGTGCCAGCAGGCAGCTTCCATGTCGTGAGAGGTGAGAGATTGCATTTTGCTATGTCCGCGGTAAGCTCTAGGCGTCGAATATGCTACTTTTAGGGGACATCAACACCCCGAACCCTAAACCCTACACCCTATAAAGCCTAAATCCTACACCCCAACACCCTAAACCCTGAAACCCCTAAACCTTAAACCCCGTTCTGAAACCTACATCCTGTAGACTCAAGTCCATGCGCGAGGTCCCAAGCCACAATAGCTCCAGGGATCAGAGCAAACTAGCAAGGCCTAATGAGTAGTAATTTATTTGGGGATACTATGGTACCCATTATGGAATAAGATGCAATCCTCCTTTTGGGGTATAGTATTTTATACAAGGGATATTATCTTACTAGGTTCAACCACCAAAAAACACTACTCATAATGAGTTCCCTGGTTTATATTAGACGTCCATGCTTGTCCGACGCTTGAGACCCAAAACCCGGATCCTCACACCTACGCCCTAAATCCTAAACGCTGCCGTCCTAAAACCTAATCCATAAACCCTAGAAGGTAAACTCCAAAGTCTACAGAAGCCCAAACTCCAGTCCCCTAAACCCTAGACCTCTAAACCCTTAAACCCCCTAAACCCTAAACCCCTAAACCCCTAAACCCTAAACCCTTAAACCCCTAAACCCTTAAACCCCAAAAACCCTAGACCCTAAACCCCTAAACCCCTAAAACCCTCATTCTGTCTGCCTGGAGGAGCCCGGCTCAACAACAAGCGTGCCCCATCCAACATCCTTGCCTCGCACTGGGCAGAGGACCCCCCCATTGGGGTTATATTAGGGTTTAGGGTTTAGGGTTTAGGGTTATATTGGGGATAGTGGAAAATAAAATGGAAACTACAATTTAGGGTTTAGGGTTTAGGTGTTGGGTAATATAGGGTAATAATAGGGTAATATAGGAGGGTATATAGGGATTATATAGGGATAATGGAAAAGAAAATGGAAACTACAATTTAGGGTTTAGGGTTTGGGGTTTAGGTGTTGGGTAATATAGGGTAATAATAGGGTAATATAGGAGGGAATATAGGGATTATATAGGGATAATGGAAAAGAACATGGAAACTACTATGTGGGGTTTGGGGTTGGGGGTTTAAGGGTTGAAGGGTTTAGGGGTTGAAGGGTTTAGGGGTTGAAGGGTTTAGGGGTTTAAGGGTTTGGGGGTTTAAGGGTTCAGGGTTTAGGGTGAAGGGTTTGGGGTTCTAAGGGTTTAAGGGTTTAGGGTTTAAGGGTTTAAGGGTTTAGGGGTTAGGGGTTTAAGGGTTTAAGGGTTTAGGGGTTAGGGGTTTAAGGGTTCAAGGGTTTAGGGTTTAAGGTGTAAGGGTTTAGGGGTTTAAGGGTTGAAGGGCGTAAGGGTTTCGGATTTGGGGTGAAGGGTTTAAGGGTTTATGGTTTAGGGTTTAGGGTTCAGGGCATCCATGAAAAGGGATTTCAGGCTTGGTACTTTTATGAAGCAGCCCGCGGACACTGCATGAGAGGGTGGCTGGGGTGTAGGATTCAGGACTTAAGATATATTCACTCATCACCCTAGTATAATATAGCAGTTTCCTTTCTATTTCCCATTATCCCTCTAAATAGCCCCTATATTATCATTATACCCTAACCCCTAAACACTATATGATTCCTAGGATTCAGGACTTGAGAGGTTCAGAGTCAATGGCTTTAGGGTTCAAGGTTTACGGTGCAGCTTGATATACAGGGTATGGCTTCAGGAAATGAACTTCGGAACGCATTCACTTAGGACATTAGAAAGAACATGCACGCAAGGAGTGCCTTTGGCTTTGCAATTGAGCCTCCCTAAAATGGAGGACCTAGCAATCCTCGCTGAGAGGATAAGATGTCTGTGTGATACCGGGGGTCCTATTTAGGTACAAGTCCTGCAGGAGCCTATGAAATCCAATTCCATACTTTCGTTTTCGGGCTCCTATAGTACGTCAGGCTTGCATCTTCTCAGCCATGTTACGCCGAGCTTCCCTTACAGCATGCAAAGCCTTGCAGGGACATGCACCTGGAACTACTGATGGGTTGAGAGCATCAGATGTCGGGACTTGGCTTCTCAACCTGGACCTGAATTCTCGGAAACCTTAAAGTCAGAGTCATCACACCCTTTAAGGGTCCAAAGGCCCAAATGATAGGGTTTTAGGGCCCAACTACCATGAATGTAATAGTATTTGGGCCCTAAAACCTTATTATTTGGGTCCTTGGACCCTTAGGGACCCATACTGCGCTCTAGGCTGTGAACCCTCCTAAACCCCCTCATGCTAGAGACCACCCATCGCATGAGCGCGAGGCTCCTCCCTTGAACTGTAACCTGAAAAATCCCATGGTTCTGTATAAGTACCCTCGTCGGTCCATGCTTGCTCCGCCTGAACCCTACACTGCACCCCAAACCCTACACCATAAACCTTATAACCTCGAAACTTACGTACAGCCCTCACCCTATACCCTAAACTCTGTAGCTTACAGCTTGAAGAGCCTCTGTGAGGAGCACGAAGAGGACGCAGCAGTAGCCGAGGAGGCATCCAGCAAACCAAATCGCAAAACATCACCGGCGGGCGGATGAACGTAGTTGTAGAGGATATGGGGATTATTCCCCCAGGGATCCAGGTAGCCCAATGTAGGTTATATTTACAGACTTTAGGGTCCAATGTAGGTATTATTTGTGTACTTGGATCTTTTTGGTTCAGGGGATGGCATAACTCGTCTTGTGATCGTAAGGTCTGTATGGAGATTGGCGTCGGAAGTGTTTGGGTGAGAGAGCTTTGGCCATCTTACGGATGACCCGTAGTGTGACAGTCTGAGAATCCACGATGTCCCAAGTAGTCCCTAAACCATAAACCCTAAACCCTAAACCCCTAAGGTTTAGGCTTTAGGGTTGCCAACTCCTTGGTTTATAGCTGCCAACCAGCGGAAAAGGGAATATGGCAGGCTGTAGGCGCGATATGGTAATTTTCTGAAATAAGGGGACTCAATACATACCCCTAAGAACTATGATCCTTATTATGGGGACCTCCCAAAAAGGGACCACTAATTTGACGAACCCCGCATATCATCGTCTCCGATTATTATCCCATTACTGTACTGCCTTGCCTCATTTGGTTTAGGGTTTGTGGTTAAAGGTTAAGGTTTAGGGCTTAGGGTGTAGGGTTTAGGGGTCAGGGTTTGGGGTTCAGGGTTTGCTGTTCCTTTCCCTGATGGTGCGTCATTTTGGTGCGCAAACTGATGGATAGGAAGAGCTAATGACGAGATTGTGTCAGCTAAAACACAAAACAAAGCCCCCAACCCTAAACCCTAAATCCTAAACCCTAAACCCTAATCCCTAAGCCCCCAACCTTAAACCCTAACCCCTAAATCCTAAACCCTAAACCCCAACTGCTGAGCCCCAATTCCCCTCCTTATACTTCGAACCATCACCGCAAGGAGGAGGATACGGAGGACGCAAACGCCAACGCACCGCTCCTGCCCGGCTGGGAACAACACTGGTCCGAGGAGTTTGGGGATTTTGAGGGTTTAGGATTTAGGATTTAAGGCTTAGGGCTTTGGACTTTGGATAAGGGTTTAGGGATTTGGGGGTTTGGGTTTTGGGGGCTTTGGGTCAGATTCTGGGGGTTACATAAATAGGGTCTAGGATTTGCTCTCGGGTCCACCGCCTGCGCTGCTACCCAGGGGGTCCAAGTACACAATAAATAGGTACTTGGGTATAGTAATTTTAGTACAGGTTTTGGGTGAGTATATGATTGTTAGGTTCTTGGACCCTTAGGGCCACGTCTGTCAGTACCAGATACTAATTCCTTCCACTCATTCTAACCCTCCCTTCCCAAAACAATAAGTATTTCCCACTTCAGCATGGTACCATACCGAGGACGCGTATTTTCAAGGGTGTTTCTTGGTAGAGGATTCTACCTGATAATTCTCTTCTGAGGGAGTTGGCCCAAGGGGCCTTGATTGTCGAAAACCCAATGTCCGTGACCTGACCTGGGTTTAGGCTTCAGGGTTGGGCTTGCATGCTCCCACCCTAAACCCTAAACCCTAAACTACTACTGTCATGAGCCTCCTTACTAGCCTCCGGCCTTCCTCAAACCCAAACTTACCCTAAACCCGTACTTGGCGTCGTTTAAGGATAGCCCCAGGCCACTTGAGGCTAGTGGGGGAACCTTTAGGCTTCCTACCGGCGACTGGCGGGGTGGTAAGGGAACCTATAGGGTTTAGGGTTTGGCGTTTAGGGTTTAGGGTTCAGGGTTGTAGACTTCAGGGTGTACGGTGCTCACATCTTATGACTTAGGGAATTGGGTTGGATAACCCATTATGAAAATCCTTGTCATTGATACCCCGCAAATGGACCCCAATTTTTGAAATCCTAGACCTTATAAGCCGCCAAATAACTTTTTTCCATCAAATGTTCCAGGCTCTTTCCACTTGATGGTGCTTATTTGGGTAAGGCCTTTAATCCCTACATGATCCCCATGAATTAGACCCGAATTTATGCGGATGTGAGGAGCACTCCTGCGTCTATTATTGGCACAAGGCGACGAAACAGCATGGATCTCGGTGTGGGGTGTCGGGTTGAGGTTTACCTTCGTAGGGAAACCTTGAGAATGTAGAGTTCAGAGGGTTCAGAGAACCCTAAACCCTACCCGAAGACCGCATCGGAGCAACATCTTAGATACGAATACTGTAGGTTCAGTCGTAGATCAAGATCAGGTTTTCCTAACACTCCTCTGTTCTCATGAGGAACTGATGTTGCTTGGTTTTGCAGCCCAGGGGCTTCGATTCGTAGGTAGCGACGAAATTTCGTGGGCACATCACAGTTGGTGGGTTAGGGGGACTTGGTAAATGGAGTACTGGGGTTGTTACATGGCCTCCAGGGGTTGTACATATGAGCTCTAGTCTAAACTCCTTAAAGGGGGTTATATGGGGGATTATATATGGGACTACTATAGGGCTTATTAAGGGGGATACTAGGAGTTTAGACTATGGCTCATATGTTTGCTAAGTCCCCCTGACCCTTCAAACTAAGTCTCTGGGGAATGCTAGCTGCTAGCTTTGAGTCCATATTGCGATGACGAATCTGCCTGGCCGCAGCCCTCACCTACTCGCTGCCTCATCTATAGTTTTTGTGAATTTTAGGGTTCAGGGACCCGTTACTAGAAATCCTTGACAACCCCCAAAAGAAACCTGCATTAGAGGCCTTGGATAGCCTAAACATTACATCTTAAACCCTGATTTTACCGCGCGGAAGCAGACTGCTCATGAAATAACCCCAAAACCCTTAACCCTAAATAGTAGTTCCCACTTTCTTTTCCATTATCCCTATATTGCCCTATATACTTCCCCATATTTAACCCCTATGTAACCCCAATATAAACCCAATATAATCGTACATGACCCTATATTGTCCGAATATTGCTCAGAGGTCTTCGTGGGAAAGGCCTGCGCTACCCATCGAAAGTGCAGGCGCGCCACAGGGGCTTTTTCTGGGGTTTAGGGTTTAGGGGTTAGGTGCTTCGGATATTTTTAGGGTTTGGTTTTAGGGGTTGCTTTTCCAGGGTGGTTCAGGGGTTGTAATAAATGGGCCTACGCCATTGGAATACGAAGGCTTTGCGGTGAATTCTGCTAAGCGTAAGTATGCAGGCTTCTACAGAATGTAGGTTTTTGTGTTGAAGGTCTCCAGTCTGAATAAAAGACGTCAGCAAGTCTCAGAAGCAAACGGTCCTGAACAACTAAGCACTTTTCCCTAGCATGAAGCACACCTCACACCCATTAAGCTTTCCCCAGAAGAGACCTCTGCTGTTGTTGGGAGACATGTGCAATATCAGCGAGTGTTTCTGGAGCAGGGATTGCAGTAAGGTTTTGCTGGGTTCATAGCTGCTTGAGTGGTCCTGGGCTGGAGGAAAACATTTGAAGGACCTTCATCCAAAGCCTAGATGGTTCAGGGTGTAGGGTTTAGGCTTGCTGGTCGGAGGGTTTTTCTGAATATCCTACCGTCTTCATCACTCAACTAGGATCCTCATCAATTATGATGGTGGGCTGGAGTGAAATTTAGAGGAACTTTGCACTCTGTAGGCCAAAAGTCCCCAGGATCCTCTGAAAGGGACTCGACGCATACATGCAGCTATAGTCTAAACTCCTTAAAGGGGCTTATATAGGGAAGTATATAGGGGACTACTATAAGGGTTATTGAGGTGGATACTAGGAGTTTGGACTATGGCTCATGTGAGCCACAAGATCTCCAACCGACTCGCCGCAGGTTCTCAGCGTCCGGAGGCCTGCAGCACCAAAAATTGTAGGGGCACCATTTTGGGGGTCCCAATAATAAGGATCATAGTATATTGGGGTCTCTTTTTGGGGTCCCCCTATTTTGGGAAACTACCGCAGATAGGGTTTGTTTGTATCTGGACCTTCCAATGTAGTTCCTTTTGGGTTGGGGTTCGGTACGGTTTGTTGGTCAGGATTCTTATTAGGATTTCTAAGAAGGTACTACATTTCAGGGTCTAAGTAGGGTTTGCGGTTCCGTGTTAAGGGTTGAAAGTTTTTTTTGGCAAGTTTGGTAGCTTGTCAGGGCAAGCATAGTGAAACTCAAAAAACTGTCCCGTACGATTTGTTGTGGTCCCCCTAAGGGTCCAAGGACCCAAATAATAAGGTTTTGGGGCCCAAACATTATAATATCAATGGTATTTGGGCCCTAAAGCCTTATGATTTGGGTCCTATATACCCCTATATAGTCCCTATATATCCCTATATACATCCCCCTATAACCCCTTTAAAGGGACCCTATTATTTGGGTCCTTGGACCCTATAGGGTACCATCATAGCCCTAGGACGTCAAAACGAATCTTTCTCTATGCAGCTGATGGGCTCCTAACTCTCTACTATTATGCTATGTTATGATGTATTATAGTATGGTATATTATAGTATGTTATAGTATATTATAGAAGATTATGGTATATTGTGCTAAATTATCGTATATGTATATTGTGACATATTATAGTATATTATGGTATATTACGATACATATATATATATATGTTATGGCAAATTTCGGTATGTTATGGTATATTATGCCTGTTCATCCCGGGGGTCCTCAGCACAGAGTATGTTGATGGCACCCATATTGCCTTTGCAGAAAAGTTCATCTCTATGTATTGAGGTACCATAATCTATTATACTATACCATAATAGTAGAGAGTTGTACGTGTGTTGCCTAAACCTTAAAACCCCATAAACCCTAAACTCTAAACCCTAAACCCCTAAACCCCCTGAACCCTAAACCCTAAACCATTTGGGTTCAGGGTCGGGGTGTGTGGCCGCCTGCCAGTATCTGCCTCTGGAGCAACTCAGCGTATGTGCCCCTCGCAGAGATGTTTGTTTTTTTCCCTAAAGGTCCAAGGACCCAGGGTTTTGGGCCCAAATATTGTAACATTAATGGTCTTTGGACCCTGAAACCCCATTATTTGGGTCCTTGCACCCTTAGGGTTTTCTTGTCGCCTAAAGAACTACCCGTTTAGGGTTTTTGGGTTTTAGGGTGTAGGATTTAGGGTGACATGTTTTCCCCTGCTAGCCTTCATTATACGGAGAGCTGCAAAGTGTAACGTTGCCTAAGGGGCGCTTGAGGACCCTCATCTAATTTCATACTCTGACCTGGTTGAAGCCTCGCAACATGTCTAAAGTTCTTATAGTCCCCCTTAAGTAGATAGAATATGGGGTATGTGGGGATCTTATTACGATGTACTCAAAGCTATTAACGGAAGGGGGACTACAACATAGACTTTCATCATGCTTTGCTGCACGCTCAGGACACTGGTCCAAGACCTCAATCATGTGTTCGCTGGTTTCAAGTAAAGTTGTACCCTAAACCCTAAATCCTAAATAGTAGTTTCCATTTTATTTTCCATTATCTCTATATATAATCCCTATATACTTCCCCATATTTAACCCCTATATAACCCCAAAATACACCTAATACAACCCTATATAACCCTACCATATATATATATACATACACCTTATAACCCTGTAGAACCTGACCCTCTTGACTTGGGGCTTCAGAGGGTCCCGATGGCAGGGATTGTGTCATTTTTGCAGCCATTTTGGGGAGCCCTTTCTTTGAGAAATGCCAACAACACCTTGTACAATCCCAATGCAGCACATACTCCTGATAAAGATCGTTTCGCGAAATAATTTTCATCCTGCACCAATTGGAGCCTCTATAGTCGCGTTGTAACCGATACCCTTAATCATGTATCCCAGGGCCCCTAAGGCGGGCTCTCCCGTTTTTAAGAAACCTCCCACAACATGTTTTGGCCCACATCTAGCTGCCAGCTGTAACTCCTCATCCAGGTTGCGCCCATCACGCCAGCTGCAGACCAGTGCCTTAGAAGTTGAAGATGAAGGGTTTGAGTTTTCGGGGCTTACGATGGCCGTCTATATAACACCATTATAGTAGTTTCCATTGTCTGTTCCATTATCCCTATATAACCCCAATATATTCCCTACTATAACTATAATATGTTTGCAGCTCAGTTCAGGACATTCGGGTTTTGCAGTTTAGGATGGCAGCGTGGTGTTTGGCGTTTAAGAGTCAGGTGTTCAGAGCCCGTGGTTTAGTTCAGGACAGTCCGCTACACATAGGTAGCTGTCAAGTGGATACATTTTCTGAGGCTCGTGGAAATGTTTTGTGGGCTTTTGAGGCTTGAGGAGACTGAAGAGGCCTCCTGCAAAGGGACCACCCTGGGAACCATCCAGCTGAAACCGTCCTCGATATATCATTTATGTACTTCCCTTAAACTGCTGTTTTATGGTGTAGTACTGGATCCTGTTGGTACAAGTCCTGCATACCTTTCCACCATGTGGGAACAGTATTTCAGGCGAAGTCCAATTTGGGGTTCGAGGCCAGAAACCTGCGTTCTGAAGCCTGTCAATGAAATCTTGGGGCCTCAAGCGTTGGGTCGAAGCATGAGGTGTCCTTGACATCAAGTAAGCTGGTAACCTTGACATCAAGTGAGCTGGTAAGTCCTAGGGTTTAGGGTTTAGGGTTCGGAGTTCTTTCAGAAGCACTAGGGTTGGCCCGTCCATCCCAGTTGGCTCCTCCACATGTAAATGGCCCATCCATTTAGTGTTCCCTCAGCCTTCAAACCCTAAAGTTTTCCTAAATCAGAGAAAGCCGCAAGGCGATGGTGGATGACTTTCACGGTCCTTAAGTGCCTCAACCCCTCAACGACCTCCAAGTGCCCATCACTACCTACCATACAGAGCCAGCCTGCTGAAAGAACGGCCTTTGATGCGCACCTTCTTGTTTCATATTCTCTTTGCTGGGGCAGACACGTTATTACAAAACCCTAAACCCTAATCCCTATATATCCCATTACACTAGCTTCCATTTTTTCCGTTATCCCAATATAACCCCATTACAAAGGTCCGTATTTCCTTCCCGCTCTCAGGCCCAGCTGAAAAACATTTCTATTTTGCAGTTTTGGGATTATCAATTTAGGGTTTAGGGTTTAGGGGCCTCAAAACCTTACAAAGACCTAAACCCTAAATCCTGAACTAGGGATACCCCAGATGTATTCTAGAAAGTGGTTGTCATTCGGGTGTAAGGCCATTGTAGAGGCCTGAGTTTCAAGGGAACCCTAAACCCTAAGCCCTTAACCCTGAAACCCTAAGCCC
>CAJNIZ010004736.1:0-15165 GCA_905231905.1 Symbiodinium pilosum | reverse complement strand
AGGGCTTAGGGTTTAGGGTGGAGTGTAGGGACCCCTCAAGAGGGGATCTAGCCTGCAGCCTCCCAAAAATAGTAGTTAGAATAACAGCAATGAATCAACAAAGATATATATATATATGAAAGCATATATAGAGCCTATGTAGTCTCTCATAAACATGCAACCAGAATAACAGTGATACTAAGTAACTATAACGATGGCCTGCGCCGGGATTTCGTAGGCCTTAGCCGAGTATGTTATACCGCTATCGGCCATGACCTGTTTCTATTAACACACACACAGACACAATGTTTACCTGAAGTCTCCAGATTTACGGATGCTCCATGCTGCTGAGATTATAGCTGAGCTGTTAGTAGTTGCGGCTATTTGGAAGTAGAGCTTTGAATGCCTTGTTTGGGCCAGCGAGAGCTGGGACAACTGGACTTTGGAATTGGGGAGCAGGGGTTCGGGAATGATTCGCACTCAAGGATTATTATGAAGGATTGAGTCCCGGTGTCCCGAAAACGGTGCTAGTTTGAGGGTTTGAGAACTTGAGGCAGAAACGGCCCAGACATTTTCGGTTAGGTTGCGCAGGGTCCAGGGCAATCCGCTGTTTGAAATAATTTTGTGTCTAAGCTAAACACCCTAAACTCTACTTAGGGGAACCTTGGCCATATACTTACACCCCTGATACGCCATATCTAGACCCCGATTATCCCTATCATTAGCCTACTTCCAAAGTCTCCCTGACCTTCCAAGTAACCCTTTAACCCTAAAGCGTGATACGAGCTGTAAAGTTGTTCGGCTTCTGAAGGCTATAGGTTCAGCTTAATTTGAGGGGGGGATTGCGCAGATTGTATAGAGGCAGCAGCATATGGGGCATGTCTTCAAATAACCTCGATAGAATCCCTAGCAAGGACCCCGAAATTCTCTTATCATCCCTGCATATTTCTTGAGGCCCCTAAAGGCAGTTTAAGAAATTCCTATTTCAGAATTCCGCCGCTGCCTCCCAACACCGCTGTCCTTCGCATCTCCGAAACCAAAGACTATGGCAACCACTCCTCTGCATGACTCAATTCCCCAAGAAGCAAAGGCAAAAGGGGATACCCTTTCCGATGTTGGAGTGCTACCAGGACCCTCGGATCCCTTAACCGTGCTAGCAAGAAGTATTCTTAATAGTATTTAATTCTAGTAGGATTAAAAACCATAATCATATGAGTATTGCTTTTGTTGTATAGTAGCCATCACAATGATAACATTCACTGTACCGGCGATGGGTACACCTTCCAGAATAGGATGACTACACCCCAAACCTGTTGACCCTACATCCTAAACCCTAAGCCCTCAACCCTGAATCCTAAATCCAAAATCCAAAATCCCAAAATCCCAAAATCCCAAACCCAAAATCCTAAATCCTAGACCCTGGAACCTAAATCCTAGACCGTAAATCCTACATCCTAAAATCCTAAAGCCCTAAATCCTAAATCCTAAGCCCTAAACCATAAATCCTATTCTACTCCTAGACCCCCTAAATACCCTAAAACAGGGTCTATGTAGCTTCTATTTGGGGATACTTAGGGTCTATAGAGGGTACTTGGGGGGTCTAGGCTCATGACCTTTTCAAACAAACCAGGAGGCCTTCACCCCGGCAGCCTGGGGAGTGACCACAGCGTGCAGGGCCTCAGGATTCACCGTAGGGGGCTAATGTAAAGGCCTCTATACAGTAGTAGTACTTATGTAATTCTTATGCGTAGGGAACCCTAAACCCTAAATAGGGTTGAGGGTCAAGGTTCAAGGTTTAGGGTTTAGGATTTTGGGGTCTAAGGCTGGGTGCATGGAAGGAAAGCCTGCAACACCCAGAAGGTGCCTCAGGTCTTTTTAAATGAAATTAAGTATGTCTGGCATATATAAGGGTTTCCCACAATTAGGGGTACCTTTTTGGGGGTCCTTGTAATAAGGGCTATAGTAATTTTGGGGTCTGTATTGAGGTCCTCCTACTTAGGAAACTACCATATGATGGTGCGAAAGGTCTTTTATCCACCGCCTTGCTACTCTGTAACCTTGAAAGCTATTTGGTAGTTTCCCAAAATAAGGGGACCCTAATATAGACCCCAAAATACTATAATCCTTATTATGGGGACCCCCAATAAGGTACCCCTAATTTTGGGAAACCCCCATTTATAGCATAAGCTACCCCAAACTCAATTTCTAACCATCTAGGCTTTACAGTATATGATTCGGGCTTGCGCGCGTAGGTTGAGCAGAGAAGGTTCGGTACAGAGTCATCAGGCCCAGGTTTCAGGGATTCATGTATGTGTCGGAGCTTCTACGGAATTAGGCCTTTCAGGGGCTAAGGATCTGAAGCCCAAAACCCTAAATCGGTTGGTTTGAGGTTTTGAGGCTTCAGGGTTTGTGGCACTATGGGGTTTAGGGAGCCATTGAGATAATATTCGGATTCTATTGGGTTTATAGTGGGATAATGGAAAAATGGAAACTACTTTCTATATCACTGAGAGCTTTGGGCATTAGAGCTGGGGGCCCAGGTTTCATTAGAACGATGATGGCTTGCGGCTGTCCTAAACCCCAAGGGTCCAAGGACCCAAATAACAAGGTTTCTGGGCCCAAAAACTACAACACTAATGCCCTAAAACCCTTGTTATTTGGGTCCTTGGACCCTTATAGGATTCAATCTGAGGGGCGAGTTAGGGTTCAGCAGTGAGGGCTTTGTACTCAGGACTGGCAAGGGCTATGACACCACCATATGGGCTTTATTCTGCATAAGGATTCTGGTTTTGGAGTTATCGTTCACGGATGAATGTTGGAGGACCAGATTTGGGAGTTCAGGAATTTGGGCTGCAAAGTTCAGGACCCTAAGCCCTAAACCCCAAGCCCTAAACCCTAATCCCTAAGGCCCAAACCTTAAATCCTAAAAACATATTAGGGTTTGGGAAGGCATGGTTTGAGCTGGAGGCTTGCAGATTACAATAACTGCAACGAGATTACAGTGTACTTGGACCTCAAGACCTGGAAACAATGTCCTGAAGTCTATGAGAATAGGTCAACAAGGCCAAATCTACAAACCCCCTTCATACTAAAAATGAACATCCCCCACCCCTAATGTCAACTATTCCCCATGCATGTTTAATATTAGGGGGTGAGGGTGTTGAACATTAACATGACGGTGTCAATCCCGCATAAACCTCTATATGAACTCATCGCCCATTTCGTTGTCGATGCTCTTTTCCATTTGGTTTTCTTCATTGGTGTACTTTCCCAAACCCAAGCCCTATACCCAAGTATGCAGGGATTACTTTGGGGACCCAGGTCTCAAGGTGCCACACGCAACCTAACCCTCTTGCCCCTTGCACCCGGAATTCTGGGTACCCCTTAACTGCACACACCAAGCCTCCAGCCCGAAACACGAAACAGTGGTCCCCAAACCATGCTCACTAATCCCTGTGCGCGTATACCCCTAAGCCGGTAATCCCCACCCCTTCACCCCGATAAACCCAGCCTTTATGGGGCACACCTAAACCCTAACCCGTGAACCCTAAACCCCTAAACCCCTACACCCTAACCCCCAACCCTAAACCCTAATCTCTCCTTTTCAGGCACACGGCCTCCACCCACACCGGCACGGCAGCCCAAAGCGGACTCTCCGCAGGGGCCCGGAAGCCCAGACTTTCGTTGTCATCACCCCCTTAGGGTTTGGGGTGTACCTTTACCTACCAAAACCTACTTTTTTGTAGGGTCCTGTTATAATGCCTAGTATAGAATTATAGGGAACCTACAAAACAGGAGGTTTTTGGTAGGTTAAGGTAGAGTTCATACTAAGATTGCCCCGAAATCGTCTAATGTAAGCTTCTCACACCCGTTGAAGCCATATGGGGGTTGCCCAAAATTAGGGGTACCTCGATGGGGGGTCCCTATCATAAGAATTATCGTATTTTAGGTTCTATACCGGGGTCCTTTTATTTAGGGAAACTACCATATATATAATATACCCCAACACATAATCTTCTCCTTATTTAGGCCAAAAAGTTCTTCGCCCTCTTCCTAAACCTGAACCCTCAACCCTGAATCCCCCAAGCGCTAAACCCTAAACCCCAAACCCTAAACCCCAAATCCCAAACCTTAAACCCTAAACCCTAAACCCTGAACCCCAAACCCTATATAAACCCTAAACCCCAAGGCTCTCACCGGTGCCGTGGCCGTCAGCGCTGCCCTGGGAGCTGCGGCCGCCGTGGCGGGACGCTCCAAGAGCGCGGCACTTCTGGCCAGGCATTCCCTTAAGGTAAGGGTTTAGGGTTTAGGTTTTAGGGTTTAGGGTAAGGGTTTAGGGCTTTTGGGTTTAGGGGTTAGGGTTTAAGGTTTAGGGTTTAGGTTGAGGGTTTAGGGTTTAGGAAGGCACTCCCTCGCTTGGAGGTTCAGGGTAGTTATGACTCAGTTGTACCGTTTAGGGTGTAGGGTTTAGGTTTAGGGTGTAACCCCAACTATAACGGGTACTTATAACCCAATTAACGCCATATTGCGGTACTAGGGGATTTATGCTTTGGTTACCAGTACACGTATAATTGGGTTATAACCACGCTGAACTTCCAAGTAGGGAATATACCTTAGCCCTGTGCTTACCTACGATTTAGCAGAAAGTATCCCCAGTCTGTAGATGTAACCCAGAAGACTGTACCTAATTGGGGTTGCGCGTAGGCTTCGGTGTTAGGCGCTTGGGGTGCAATGCTCCGGGTGCGCAGAGTTTAGGGTGTTGGGGTGGTTCATCCTTATGCCCTAGAGTTTAGGGTTTTGGGGTTTAGGGTTTTAGGGTTTGGGTTTTAGGGTTTGGGTTTAGGGTTTAAGGGTTTAGGGTTTCCCTAAACCCTAAACCCTTTGGGACTCAGTAGCATAAATGGGGTAGGGTAGGGTTTAGGGTTACACATAATCGGACTTCACTTGTTATAGCCCTGTTCACTGGCCTTACCTAGCTTACCCCGAGTATGAGTTGCGTTTTGAGTTATGGGTGGTTACTAAGTCTCATGTGCTTCTAGGTAAGGTTTTGTGTTAAAGTTAAAGTGCTCCAGAGGTCCAAGTTAAGTTGAGGGCGGAAAGTTGTTTGATGTGGGACTTGGGGTGGGGAGTTGGACATTTAGTGCTGGGTGTAGCGTATTCGGAGTTGGAGGGTTTGAGGTTGAAAAGATTTCGGAATGAAGGATTTATGGTATGGTTTAGGGCTTAGGGTTCACAGCTTACATGAGTGTGCAAAGGTTAGGTGGTAAATTTGGGCTTGCAGCTTTGAGTTTAAACAGACGGAGCTGAAAGTGTTAGGTTGAAAAGCTTGTGGGTTTCTCCTTCACTGGCCCTCCGGTTCTGACACCAGTGGGTTTTCCGGGTGTTAATCTGAAAGGTACAGAACCCCGCATTGGTGCCGAAGCGCTGGGTGGTGTAGTTGGTACCCTTACATAGGGATAACGGAAAAGAAAATGGAGACTACTATTGAGGGCGTAGAGTTTAGGGTTTAGGCTGGGTGGTGTGGTTGGTACCCTAGCCTTTCAATACAAGTCGCTGAGGCCCCCAGTAGATAGGACTAGTAGACCTTTGAGGGTTCACGAGTCAACGGACCGAAATAATAGGGCTTTAGGTCCCCACTAGCATCAAGACTATAGCAATTGGGCCCTGACACCCTATTATTTGTGTCCTTGGAACATTAGGGGAACCTTCCCCCCGCCCCACTGTTGCATATGTTATGCCTGCGCTTGAATGCCTGCATGATTTGGTGGTTTCCCAAAATAAAGGAACCCAATATAGACCCCAAATAGTATTGTTCTTACTATGGGGACCCCCAAAGAGGTACCCCTAATTTTGCTAAACCCTAAGCCCTATCTAACCCCCTATCGCCCTATATAGCCCCTACATAACCCCTACATCCCCTGTGAGGGTACCCCAAATTTTGGGAAACCCCATTTGCACATGATGGTAGCTTTGGACTTTTCAGCGGCATCACGTGCAGTCTCTTTAGAAGGGCAGGGAGGGGATTGCTCCCTGGGCGTCTAAACAAAGACACTGGCCATGTACCTCGTGTAGCATCCTACGTGTAACACCTAGCCGCACCCACACCTCTCCAAGAGGGCGGCGAAATATGAGATACACTCCCCTAAGGGTCCAAGGACCCAAATAAAGAGGTTTTAAAGCCCAGATACTCTAATATCGATGGTATTTGGGACCTAAAACCCTATCATTGCGGTCCTTGGACCCTTAGGGCTTCTATTCGCAGGCGCTCTCACGCCGTGAAGATCTACGACACCTGCATTGGTCGGGATCTGAGAACTTCGCCACTTTGTATTACATTTTACGAGCGACCCTCCAATGCAAGTACAGGCCTAATTAAAGGCCCTGAATGCAATTTTTGTTAGCAGAGGTTTGTTTCTCGGGCTGAAAGTCTGTCACGGGTAAAGTGGCGTGAGGTTTCATGCTCGTGCAAGATTGAGACCTATTCGGCCGAGTGCGAGCAATTCATGGACCTCTGGCGTTGCTGAGTGTTAACTGGCAAAGATTGCCCTGAACACTCTTTAGCACCCCTAAATCCTAAACACCACCGCAGACTGATATACACCTACATGACTATAATACTTCCCTATATAATCCCCTGTATAACCGCCTTGAAGGAGTTTTAGCTCAGAGCCAAAGGCTGCACTCTGTGCGTCCGCGCGTGCCCCACTGACGTTCTGGAGCTTGGTCCTCAGTCGGAGCAGGTTTCAGCAAGCGGGATATGGGGTTTCCGCAACACTGACTTTGAAATTGGGACGCCAATATAGTCCACAAATACTGAGAAGGCCCTGATTGGAGGGTTAGCGTCGCAAAATCCCCTTCTTCGTTTTGAACCTGGACTGGTTCTAGGTGCTGTAGGTTCGGATTTTTTTTCAGAGAGCTTTTGTGTTCGAGTTCGACTGATGAGTAGCTACATCGCCGGAATCATGCCTCCTCCGGGGGTTCCAACATGGACTGGGCTTCTCATGGCTGCAAGAGTTGCACAGGGTCTTCCAAAAAGCTGAAGTGAATCCCAAGAGAATCTAGAGAGATGTCCAGAGTATGAGGAGTTTACAGGGTTTCCGCCTCAAGGGTTAAGCAGAGATGAGCTTGTTCAATTTGCACATCTTCCAGACTTTCACAAAGCTGCTGGCTCTCACGGCTTTGTACTGGGCCCGCCAAGCAGAAGAACAACCTTTTTAGTTGACGAGCAGTCAGCGCGCAATCAGCTTGCTACAGAATATCTTCGCCCTGGGTTGTTGATGAACAAGGCAGCGCAACAGGAGCCTTCCTGCGACGAATAGGATGTATTGCTCAGGAGTCCCCCAACACCCAATGGATTTGGGGATTCCTTCGTGCAATGCCAGGGGGAAGATAGGGGATAGGGCTCATACTGGGCAATCTCGGACTATGTGGAGAAGTAGCACCCATAATATTCGAAAGAAGGAGACCTCGACTTGAGTACAGCTATAACTACTCCAGCGGTGTCACAAATGATGCTGTCTGGCTCTCACGAAGGGACTTAATTATGCAGGACCCTCTTGAGCCTCAAAATTATGCTATGTAAATGCATGGACCCCTTGCTAGTTCCATGGTGTAGTGCAGTCTCCTTCACGGCTGGTCCGGCTGTGTATTTTGGGAGACATGTCGCCAGGTCTCTGCACGAGACCACTCTGTGACTGTTGTTATGAGAATCGTTTTTGCTATCCGTGTCACTCTAATTCTAGTTACTACCGTCATTATGGTAACCATGGGTATAATTATTGAAATTTGTATGTTAACCTTTAGTGTCATTGTAACTATGCCAACATCTGCCCTCCTCAACACTCCTGCCGAAACCTACCCAGACCTCTTTAAAGAAAATGGTAGACACAGTCAGGCGCTTTCGGGTTTCCATATCTGTTTGCGGGAGAGGAATTTAAAGCTTGCCAAGACAAGCCCTAAACCCCTAAACCCTAAACCCCAACAAAGCCAAAAGAGGATGGTTCCCGCCACCATTAACGCCGCCAAGCAGGCCGGCAGGGGATTCAGGTTCGGGATCACACGAGCTATAGTCTAAACTGCTTAGAGGGGGTTATATAGGGGATTATATGGTGGACCACTCCCTAGTATCCCCCTAAAGAATCCCTATGATAATGCTCTAATATTCTAATACTATAATACTACTACACATATGGTGGACAATCATAGGGATTATTTACGGGGATACTAGAAGTCTAGACCATATCACATGTTGTTGATTCACCTGTATCGGGTCGTGGGCCGGGCAAGAGTACCGTGCTGGATTGAGACTTGAGGATGAAGACCGCCACTAAGACATATGCGCATGTACATGGCCTAGTATTACATTAGAATAGTTCTATTATATAGTATAATAGTATAATAGTATAGTATAATAATAGTAGTATGGTATTATAGGGTTGTAGCACTATAGTAGTATAGTAGTACAATAGCTCATGTATGTATTGTTCATGTTAGGCTTATTAAGGAGCCCTCTACAGTGGACATAGGGTCCTCCTTGTAGTTTAGCATTGTCCCTAATATAGCCCCTAATGAGAAACCCATGTTCGTGGGGCTTCAGATCTTCCGATTGAGGGAGTTTCCTGAGATTTCACGGTCTAGGCGCGGGTTGCAAAGGAGGGTGTTGGGCTCATCTTATGCAGGGCCCTCCTTTCTGAGGCAAGGCATCATGTATTAGCTCTCTTCTATTGCCGAGATGTTGGGCGCAACTGTTGCGAACGTTCTGTAAGGAGTGTTCCAGCGCAAGCCCTTGCCACAGTTTGCCGTCCTGCTGCCTGGGGGAACAGGTGACCCCAAAGCCTAAACCCTAAGGCATGGAGACACACTGGCATCTGTGACGCATGTGCCTGTCCCTATAGGGACGCAAGAGTTTAGGGTTTAGAGGTTAAGGGCTTGGGGGTTCGGCTTGAGGGGTCTGGGGATCCAAGTATACAGAGAATGCCTATAATGGAAAATCAAATGGAACAGAACATGGAATATGAAGGGGGAACTTGGATTTTAAAGGGCTTATATGGGGATCCAAGTTTACAGATAATATCTACATTGGCCCTAAAGTTCCTAAAGTCTAAAGAAAATACCTACATTGTACCTACAATGGGTTATTTGGATCCCTGGGCGTGACCAAAGATGCTGTCCCTGGGGTGGGTCGCTGATCTTAAACCCTAAACCCTAAACCCTAAGCCCTAAACCCTAAACCCTATAGGTTTTCCTGCGCTCTTTTTCGCCCTCAAGAGCCCCAAGCTTTGATCAAGTAGTATCCATTTCCCCCCCTGAGCCTTCAAGTAACATTGCACACGTACAAACCTCTGTATGAATCCAGTTTCCGTTTCATGTTCCATCCTGTTCTCCATTTGACTTTCAATGTTTGGGTGTAATCTCCACCTCCTAAACCCTCAAACCCTCAACTCCTTCAACTATCTCTTCCTGCACGTGCCACTCCAAGCGCTGTCAGGTGGCATCTTCCCCCCGGGTGGAGGCACGAATTGGTAGCTTAGGGTTTGGGGTTTAGCGGGTGTCGGGTTTAGGGTTCAACTGTCGGCATAGCTAGGGAATTCGTTGAACAACATTTGTATTCTCTATGAAACTGCCGCAGAATGCGGAATAGCAGTTTTGTCTTACATTACTCCAGGGATCATGGAGGGATGTTATTCCCCCTAAGTATGTAGGCTTCTGCCATATACCATTACCACACCCAAAAAACCTTGTAAGCACCTCTAGGTGGGCCCCTAGCTGTTCAGGCCTCTAGGGAACGCTAGCACAGAACCATCCCAGCTATGCGCAAGAAGTATATATGTGTGTATATATTTGTATATATTTGTGTGTATGAGACCCTGAACCCTTTAAGTGTGCGCATACATATTCATGCACATACCTATACTTGTATATATCTGCATACGCCAAAAGCCCTAAATCCTAAACCTATGATAAACTGCTTACTGTTATTTCAATATGAGGACTGCGTGGGCTGCAAGCGATGCGAAACCGCCTGCCCCACCGATTTCCTCAGCATCCGCAGTGCTCCCAGATGGGTTGCAGTTTGGGGTTCTGGGTTTGGGGTTTAGGGTCTTGGGGTATAGGGTTTACATTTGGGGTTTAGGGCCGGGGTTGAGAACTAGTAAGGAAAGCCCCAGATATAACGGAGAGTCACATGGACACACATGGAACCTGTACTGGAAGCTGTGATTGCACAGAGTTTCATAGGGTTGCAGGTAGGCAAAGCTCGACATGTTATACACATGCAAACCCTACATTCTCCTGCAACTTCCATTATGAATAACGCTAGTGTTTGGTACTATACATGCAGGGCTCGCAGCTGTACTTGTTGAAATAGGGGTACGAAGACCCTAACTAACACAGACTCCTGAGATTATAGTCTGCTTTGGGGAAGTAGCTATATCATGAGCGAGATTGGTTGTACTTGGTTCAGCCACTGCCACTGCGTAGACCTTTTCAGATACCCTGCATTGGACATTTGCTGCTTTCTGATGTTCCACGGCTTCCTAAAGCCTTGTTTGTTCTGAAATCGTTGTTTGTTTTGATCTTGGGTCTGAGGGCCAACCCGAAACCCTAACCCCTAAATCCTTGGAAGGAGGTATCCGACCTGCGAGGCCTGAGGGTTTTGCCCACGGGTTCACGGTAGTTTCCCAAAATTAGGGGTACCCTTTTTGGGGGTCCCAAGATTAAGGACTCTACTATTTTGGGGTCTATATTTTTGGGCCTTGGGAAACGACCACATTCTCTACAAGATGCAGAGGGGCCTCCCTGTCTGGTGCATGTTTACTTCATTTGTGGTTCGATCACATTCCGGGTCAGAATCGGAGACATGATGCTAAGGCTGATTTTCAACCACATCAGCGCTTACTGGCTTCCATGCTTGTGAAATTCACCATGCAGATATCTCTTCATTCCTGAATGTGTGCTTAAATCCCCAGACCACAGGGAAACAACCCTTGTCGAACTTCGGAGCAGCCAAGCCCTGAATCTTAAACCCTACACCCTGAACCCCCAATCCTAAACCCTACCCTCAAGACCCTACACCCGAAACCCTTACAAGCCCTACTTGGCTGATCTCTTGACCTAGTAAGTCTAACTGGGGTTATAGGGCTTAGAATATGGGTTATTGGGGATAATAGGTAGACCCCATAAACCCTAAAACCTACAACTTAAACTCTGAAACCTTACCAAGTCCAAAGATCATCCAAGTGAGCCGAGGCGTGTACCTGCAGGAGAACGAAGAGACCCAGTACAGCTTGGGTTTGGATCTTGTCGCCCGGAGCCCAGGTTTGGAGTGTTGGGAGTGGGTTTAGGGTTTAGGTAAAAATCTTGCATGACCCTAGGTTTAGGGTTTAGGGTACTGTAGTATTTTCAGGTATGTAGGGTTCGTAGTATCGACGGTTCCCCTCCATAGAATCCTTCAAAGGGTAGTCACACAATCTCCTTGTCCTTGTGAGCCACTGCCAATATTAGGCTTACCAAGGGACCATTAATATGATCCCGAATGAGGGACCCATGTCCATCAACTATCTGGGTAGTAGTGGCTCTAGCTTTTTATGATCCCTACATATCCCCAAAGTCCCTAATGGGCTCCTTCACATAGAGAATCTTTATCTAGCGGCATCCTGTATGGTTCCTGGAGAGGTTCCCGCGCCGAATTGGAGATAGTTTACGGCTGAGGATTCAGGATTTCGGGCTTAAGGTTCAAAGTTTAGGAAGCTCTGAAGGAAGTTGAAGTTCTGAATTCTCAGGTTTCCTTACTGACTCGGGACCGACACCGCAGGATTCGAAGGTCAGCTTTTTCGACTTGTTGGGGTCGGAGGGTTGTAGGCCGGTTTTCAGGGTTGTGTCTTTGGACCTTCCAGGGTCGAAAGAGTCCAAGGCTATTGACGCAGAAGGTAGACTCGACGCCTGGACAGTAAGAGGTGTTTTCCTCTCAAACCCTAAGGGTCCAAGGACCCAAATAATAGGGTTTTTAGGTCCCAAATACCACTAATATTACAGTATTTGGGCCCTAGAGCCCTTTTATTTGGCTGCTTGGACCCTTAGGGAAACCTTTTTAAACTTGCATGTCAAAAGCCCCCCACATCCTTAATTTGTGTGATTATGCAGGTGTCTAAACTCGTGAAAACCTGCATGTGCAATGTTGTTCAGAACACTTGTTCATGCTCCTGTGATTTGGACTACGAGAGCCCAGAAGCATCCAAGAAACAAGGAAAGCAAATCGAGCTGCAGAAGCCAGAAATGTGAAGGTTTAGGGTCCGGATTGGAAGGCTCAGCCACCAATCAGCACCATCCTGCCAACATTGGGTCTAAATGATTCTGACTACTCACTGGTGAAGGCATCCATCATTCCGAGCATGTTGGGAGCTCAAAGGGGCGCATACGTATTGAGCTAGGTGCGAACTGAACCAGCTAGCCCACCCCCAATTCAGAGTGTAACCATTTGCAGCCACCCTAAACCCAAACCACGTCATGGAAGTTCCCACAGCTAGGCAGGCCTTTCCCTGAGGCTCCAAGTGTTTAATTGCCTTTCACTTCAAGGCCTACAGTCGTGTAGAAACAATGCCTACCAGGACCCTCCTTGTACCCTTAGTTGGGGTTATATGGTCCCCAATAGTGGGTACTTAGGCCCTCATAGAGGGTAGGAGGAGGGTCCAGGTACTTGATGCTCAGGATTTAGGAGATCGTATTTTGAGAGTTCCCATCTTCAGCTTCTCAAACAACCGCACTGCTAGTCCTCAAGCTCTTCACGTCCACGCCCCTAAACCCTGAGATGGTACTGCGGCCTATGGCTACCACTATCCCTAAACCTGTAAACCCTAAACCGCTATTACGGGCCTCTTTAAGGGGGTGGAAGGGTAGAGGAGATTTAGGATGAAGGATTTGGGGCCTTGGGTGTACATTGTTTTCTAGGTAGGTAGACCCAGAGCATAGTAAACACAAAACCAGAACTTGCGACCCTGAACCTCCTAAACCCTGAACCCAAGACCCTGAAACCTAAACCCTAAACCCTCCATGCTAAACCCTGAACCCTGAGCCCCCACCCTAAAGCCTAAAGCGCACCAGCATAGCCAGGACTGGTCCTAAGCTGCTGATCTCACTTCGCACTGCTTGGCCCCGAGTTCTGCGTGGGTTTTATTCTTCGAGAACAAAGGCAACAGGTTTAGGGTTTGGAGTTTAGTGGATACTGTAGGGGCCTAAATGATGACCCGCATTGACTATGGTCCGAGATTCCTAGTATGTTTATGCTAAGTACAGTGTACCTCAACAACACCTCAGATTGACATTGCTATGTAGGTTTCTACATGCAATCCTCATAAACCCCTGCATATCGGGAATTATTTGAGCCGGACATTAGGTGATTCTGTCCTGTTATGGCCTGGGTCGCGCATTTTTCGGGCCGTCGTGGTTAGCGGCTCATGACTACTTCGGGCGTGGAGCTATAAGTCCTGGTGAAAACAAGGTTGCCTATGGCCCCACGTGTGACTACTCATGAACATCCAAGTTGGCTTGGTGCCTTTGGGCTATCGGTAGCTTCAAGTGGGCGATGTGCCGTTGCTATGACTTCGCAGCAGCATCAGCCATAAATTCTAGAATCGGTATGACCGCCATGCCACGCAGAACAGAAATTCTATATTTTTGGCGCATGATAACATCCTGTAAGCCAGTTTGTCCGAGGAACCTGCCTAAGGATGCCCCAGATATCAAGATATTGAAGCAGAGTAGCTGCTTTTCGGCAGGTATAGCAGGCAATAGAAGTGCGTATAACTGGGTTGCTGTTAAGGAACTTGAATTAAGTTACCATAATGGGTATATATATATATAGTAAATAATAGGGTTTCCCCAATTTTGTGACTTAATTTAAGTTCCTTAACAGCAACCCAGATAAGTCTCTCAAAGTGGAGGCCTCCTCCAGGTTGCGAAGTGGAAAACCGTCGTGATGGAGACTTAGCTGTCCACAGCCCCAAGGCAAACACCGATACCCAACCATTTCCAGCAAAAACAACATCAAAACAAGAAGTTGGTGTGATGATACGCAAGTGAGGGCGACTTCTGAGTTAAGAGGGAGACTCCTAAACCTGGATTGTCACGCTGCAGGGGGGAGCCTTGAGGGATCTTTCCTGGTTACTGCTCTTAGCTCTTCAAGGTCACGAGGATTTAGGGGCTTCACTAGTCTGACAGCACAGGAGTCGAGTATCATTGTGAGCAACTAAGCTCAGGATTTGTATCGTGGGAGTGTTCAAAACAGCATGAGTTAGAATTGAGGAATATCCCGACATGCCCTCTTACAACAGCGGGTGGTCCCGCACCTCAGAAGCAAACTTCCTGTGAAACAGGTGCTCCGCGTGGTGGCGAGGGCCGGGATTTTTGAGCTCGAAGAGTGAGCAGAGAAAAAATACACCTCCGGGAGGTGTGCTCCAAGAGCTTCGGAGAGCTTGTCATTTTGACGTTGCTGGACGTTCTGGGAAACGTCTCGGAAATCATTGTGTATATCCTGTGTTTTCAAACAATACATTGCTATGCCTTCGAACAACGCCATCCGTTGAAATTCCATTTCGGTGGGAGTTTTGTTGACTGTAGCAAGTTTTAGGGGGCTTTGTGCTTGAAGTGCCGGGCGTACCCGTGAGCGCCACGTAAGTATTCTTCTTCGAACTTTAAGTTGGTAACCCTAAACCCCAAGCCCTAAATACCTAACCCGCAAACCCTAAACCAATCATCCCAAACCCCTAAACCCCAAAAAATACCAGGCTTTTGAACCTAGAGCCCCAGGGGGATGAAAGGCACTGCATTTCCAACTGTGACGGGGTGGGTAGGAGGGTTGAGGATGACATACTGGTTCTTCGTAGGGAATATGGGCAACACATCATACATGGGGTATATATGGGTTATACAGGGAGTATATAGCGAATATATATGGAGTATATAAGGATGATATGGGGTTATATATGGATCATAATATAGGGATTATATTAGGGAGTATGTAGGGATTATGTTTCTTGTATTTTGGCAAAACGTTGAGCCAATGGAGGAGCATGCTACCACAGGTACCCATACAACTCTAAACCTTAAATCCTAAACCCTGAACTCTAGATAAGGGATTACAATAGTACCCCCTCCAAAGGTACCCCCCCCTCCCCCCCCAGATTTAGAACC
>CAJNIZ010004734.1:2203-17802 GCA_905231905.1 Symbiodinium pilosum | reverse complement strand
AGCGGCTCGGTATCTCTCGTGTTGTCCCAATAATTTTCGATGTCCTTATTTGCCATGCATCCCAGGTTGCACTGATGCGCACACATCCGAATTGATTTGAGCGAGGCGCGCCCGGGTCTCCACAGAAGCGCTTCTGGAATTCTCGCATCGAAAATTTGTAGATTGAGCTGAACCTTGGGTAGGGCAGCCAAATATTCTACCCCGACACTCATGCATGCACGGTCCAGCAGAGTCTAATGCTTGCGTGCGCTAGTGGCGATTCATGCGGCAGGATTATGTGCCATTTGCCCAGATGAATCTGCTTGTCCTTGGCCAATTTCTTGTCCAATAAGAGACACTCAATCCTTAGCGCGGCAGGTTGCTGCACATTCCCGGTGATACGTGGACCTCTGGAATATGCTGCTCAGATTCTCTCGAGGCGGCGGCAAGACTTTCCTCCATGATTGTCTATCTAGCCAGCGAATAAAATTTCTGTAGATATTGGAGTCGGAGGAGTAGCCGGCAAGGTCTCGTAGGCTAGACCTTAGCAAAGTGGAACCCCAAACCCTAAACCCCAGGCCTATATTAATTAATCCCAGGCACGGGAGAAAGTAGCCAGGGATGTTATTTGAGATAGCATCCACCATTTTTTTGATTTTGGCGGCGGATAAGTCGTGGGCCAGATCCATCAACTCCACTAGCAGATCCATGCTTTAAGCCTGAATTCTGGAGAAGGGTCATTTGGGCATCGGCTTGACTTTCCATTAGCGTGTAGTTCTGCACGGGCTTCAGAGATGGGAAGGTTTCTGTGGGAGGTTGCGCGCAGGGCAGATTTCTAGTTCAAGGCGCATGGTACGTCAGATGAAGGTCGGTCGAGATTTGTAAGGGCTTGCTAAGGTTTGCCGGATTGTAGGGTATTGGGATTTAGGATTGAGGGTTTCGGGTCTGGGTTCCGAATGTGCCCAAGTGGTCCTAAAGTATCTATACGTAGGCCACATATTCGGTGTATTCGCTATGTAAGAATTGTAGAGGAAGCCCCCCGCCCCAAAATGTGACTTATTGTAGGAACTGTACAGGAGCGGGCCCCTGAAATTTTTGGGTCTTTACATAGCCTTTATGCTACAGGTATTTTAAAGGGTTTGGGATTCAGGATTGGGTTTTTGATATTGCAGGTAGGCAACGGTACCCGTGGCGGTGTCTGAAAGAATCCATATGGCGCTGCGTTGACCACATATATAGGTTTAGGGTTTAAATTTAGGGTTTAGGGTTTTAGGGTTTAAAGTTTAGGGTTAGGGTTTGGGGTTTGGAATTTAGGGTTTAGGGTTTAGGGTTTAGAAGCCAAGCGGCGCTTTGAGGGATAAGGGTGTACGCTTCAGGGATTACGTTTGGTTTAACAGAGTACAGTTGAAGACAAGTGGCGGCTCCCAGCAGAACCAGTAACCCGATGGTCAGGAGCAGGTTGTGCTTGCCAGAGTAGCGCAACTTAGCTGTTCGGATGCTGGGGCTGCTAGGGTCGGCTTGGGGAATTATGAATTATCAGGTATTGTAGAAGGGCGGTCAGACACGCAGGTTTCAGGATTACTAGTGCACGCAAGAATCCAAACTTTTCCGGCGCCGAATCTCCAGTAAACATTTGCAAGAGCATCACATGACCAGTCCATCCGCGCACATGTGCGTGATGCGAGCATCGCACTAGAAATGGTTTGCGCTTTGAGGCCTCAAAATTGTACCCAAATCCAATATATCTATATAGGCATTCCTTGATTAGCGGGGTTTTGGATTAACATCTAGGTTCGAGGATTGGGGCATGTAGGATGATTGTACAGTTGGAACATTATTAACCTAAACCCTACACCCAAAACTTCAGACAAAAGATCCTGGTCCTTGTCTATGTGGGATTTCAGCAGCACTCTCCAAAACCGGTACTTTCATTGTAAAGCCCGAGACAAAACGGATCCTTGACAATCTGGGATTTGAGCAACACTCTGCAAATCATGTTTCCCGAAGTTTATTTCGGCAACAGAATCCCAATCATGGCTGCCAGAGATTTGCAATCAGCACGCCAAGCATGCATGCAAGCCCAGGCGAAACTTTGGGATCGCTAGATTTTGGCGAGCCGCTGCTGAAGGCACGCATGTCTAGTCCTACCCCAGTTCGAGCGCGCCAAGTAGATCATACTACAGTCGCAGCTCTAGCTAGAATGAGACACAGCACGTGTGAGAGGTGAGGAGTATTGAGCAGGGCTATATGGAGTTCCTTTGTCACACATGCCACATCCCACACTATTGCAATAACACAAATTTCGCAGCCGCGTGGCATAGATCAGGCTGCACTTTAAATCAAGCTGGGTTCAAGCAACGGCCGGGATGGAAAGCTCATCTTCGAAGACTTTAATTTAATATAGGAAATTCTAGCCCTAAACCCGAAACCCTGTAGGTCATGATGCAAGCTGCTTACTTCTCAGATGCGCTTTCTGTGTCGAGCCCCTTGCTGGGCTTGAAACCTGCACCCCGAACCCTGCGGTTGCCTTCCTTAATCGCGTCCAGAAGTGGTTTCATGGACCGGTTGCATTTGGCCATAGCATCCTTCTTCATCTGTATGGTGCAGTCCTGCACAGTCGTGTCCTCATTGAGGGTTGTCATGATAGCCTTGATATCAAGCTTGAGCGTCTGCAAGGACTCGGAGAGCTCGGAGGAGAAAGGGACCTTCGTCAGGTCCCCCAGCAAGCACTTGATCTTTTGCTCGTCCGCCAGAAGCCTGGGTTTTGGGGCTTAGGGTTTGGGGCTTAAGGTTTAGGAGTGGGGGTTTCTGGTTTCGGGATCTGGACTCCTGTCGCCTAGGCTTAAATCTTAACCATGGTTAGGGCAAGTGGCTTCTTGAAGAGCGTTGTCAAGTCTTTGGTCACCTGTTCCTCTTCGGTCAGCACCTTCTTCCTCTTCGGCATTTTCAAGACACCTTGCCCATTCAAGATCGCAGCGCTTTTGCTGAGATCATCCGCAAAGCCTTCCAAGGTTGGCTTCACGGCGTCAGCCGCAGCCTTGCTTCGAATCCGGCCACTGAACTTGACCTGGAAGGGCAAAGCTTGAAAGGCTGAGGGATAGTTTCAGGTCGAGGGCCTAGGGTTTTGGGGCAAAGCTTTATAGAAAGGTTCAGATCGATCGGTGGGGTCGGGTTTGTGAGGGTTTCTAACCCTAAACCCTAAACCCTAAAGCATGGCTTGAACTCGCGCCTTCTGCTCATGCTCTTTCAAAGCACCTTTCTCGTCGATGCTTTCACGCAACACTTTGAATCGGTTCGCCTTCTTCATGTTCGGCGCCTTGCGTAGGCACTCTAAACCCAAAACCATATTTGATTGCGATTAGGGTCCCGGGCCTAGGGTTTAGTGTTAAGGGTTTGGGGTCTATGGTTTTGAGAAAATCTTTCCGGCCTGCGGATGAGGAATTCCCTCTCCCTGGCCTCAGAGAGCACGGGCACAATCCTGATCATGAGCGATTGCCAGTTTAACTTTAGCCAAGCTGCCCTCCGTCAGGTGCCTTATGAATTCTTCACCATCTGGCCCAGGAAACATAGTCTCGAGCTGCATCAAGGTCACCTTAGATTGCCCAGGGTCGCGCGCACAAACCTCGCGTAGTAGCTAGGGATTAGGGCTTGTAGGCTTCAGGATTCAGAAACAGGACCCAGGAGCCGTAACGTAGAGGTCAGCATTCTTGTTGTAGATTTTGTTGCGGAACTCCTCGGAGATTTCCAGGGAAGCCAATGTAGGATCTGCCAGCACACTTCTCATGAAATCGAACCTGAGCTGCACGCAAGTACATCCTCAACCTCCTGCCCCTAAACCATGAAATCCGAAAGACAGCTAGCATGCAATGCCATTACAAGCGACCTTTCTTGGTCGCTCTTTGCGAACTCGTACCGTGCGACCACCGCTGGGTCTACCCCAGGGGCCCTGATAATCCTATTGATCTGAGCGTATCGGCGCTTCCGCTCTGGGTAACTCATGTCCTCAGCTGTGGAAGCTAAGTATAGGAGTACTCGGGAGGAACACGGATTTCTACATGTAGACAAAGCTCGGAAGGGCGAGTCATGGAACGAATACGCTCGAGATCTTCCGCAGAGATCCGCTTGCGCTTGTTCTGAGGCGACGCTTTCTTGGGCGTGCTGCGCTGCTTGGGCGAAGCCTTCTTCGGGCTAGCTTTCGGGGAAGCCTTCTTCGGGGTCATCGTCTGCCCAGTTGCCGGGGAACTCGGATCCTCCTTGGTTCGGGCTTATATAGGATCGACCTAGGGTTCAGGGTTCTTATGTGAGAGGACTCAAGGTCAAGGATTGCTAGTATAGCTATTTGGGCCAAAATTGGAATTCTGGTTATGTAGCAATTGTAGAGGAAGCACCCCTCCCCAAAATGTGAGTTAGTATAGGAACTGTACAGGAGCGGGCCCCTTGATTGTTTGGGTGTATACATAGGATTCTTCTGATCGAGGGGATCTTGGAAGGGGTCGCATCCTCCTTGGTTCGGGCTTATATAGGATCGACCTAGGGTTCAGGGTTCTTGGGTGCATGAGAGGACTCAAGGTCAAGGTCAGTATAGCTATTAGGCCAAATGGAATCAGGAGCGGGCCCCTTGATTTTTTGGGTGTATACATAAGATCGAGGGGATCTAGGAATGGGTCGCATCNNTCCTTGGTTCGGGCTTATATAGGATTGACCTAGGGTTCAGGGTTCTTAGGTGCATGAGAGGACTCAAGGTCAAGGATTGTCAGTATAGCTATTAGGCCAATATGGAATTCTGGTTATGTAGCAATTGTAGAGGAAGCACCCCTCCCCAAAATGTGAGTTAGTATAGGAACTGTACAGGAGCGGGCCCCTTGATTTTTTGGGTCTATATATAGGATTCTTCTGAATGGGGCCTCCGATTTAAGCACTACCTGAATTGAAACAGGAACCCAATCAGCATGTTCAATTTTGAAAAGTCCCGGCCCTGTGCATCCCGCAAGTTCTACTCCTGCACGGAAAAAAACACTTACCCTAAACCCCAAACCCTATTGAACCCCATATTAAGGCTAGTCTCTGGCTTCATTTTCCTGGACATGCGCTTGCGGCATGGAGTGGGCACTTCTTTCCGAGGCTGCTCAGGCTTCTTTACCGGGGTGACAGGGGGCTCCTCTAGCGCAGCTTTCTTCTTGCTGGGTTCTGCATCGGGCTCATGAGACGCTTTCCTTTTCTTGTCCTGCAAGGGCAGTGCTAGGCTTTAAGGGATTAGGGTTTAGGATTGAGGTTCATGGGGCTTGGGTGCGATTAAAGGCTATATGGGGAATACGATTTAGGCTAGGGTTTTATAGGTTTCAACATATCAATTTCGGTTGCTTTGGCTAAGGCTTCCCTTTCACGAATCTGGTCCTCCCAACCCCCCCTCTTCCCCATAGGTCCTCACTGAGCTTTGCTGTCTTCTGCTGAGTCGCAGCATCCGCCTCCTGGTCCTGCGCAAAGAATCTTACCAGGTAAAACTTCGGAGAACTAAAATATCGAAAGTATACGACCCTTATAAGCTACAAGTCTGCATACCCCGAACCGTTGTGCATGAACCCCTCCTTGACTTCCTTTGCGGTGGCTCCTGCCGAACCCTTCTGCTCCTTCTCTTTGCCAGCTTGCTTTGCTGCGGTCTTTGGGGAACCCTCTGGGCTGGCTTGCTTTGCTGCTGTCTTGGCCCAATCCTTCTGCTCCTTGTCTTTGCTTCCTTGCTTTGCTGCGGTTCCTGCCGAATCCTTCTGCTCCTTGTCTTTGCTTCCTGGCTTTGCTGCGCCTGCCGAACCCTTCCGCTCCTTCTCTTTGCTTGCTTGCTTTGCTGCGGTCTTTGGCGAACCCTTCTGCTCCTTCTCTGGGCTGGCTTGCTTTGCTGCGGTTCCTGCCGAACCCTTCTGCTCCTTGTCTTTGCTTCCTGGCTTTGCTGCGGTCTTTGCCGAATCCTTCTGCTCTTTCTCTTTGCCTGCTTGCTTTGCTGCGCCTGCCGAATCCTTCTGCTCCTTCTCTTTGCTTGCTTGCTTTGCTGCGCCTGCCGAACCCTTCTGCTCCTTCTCTGGGCTGGCTTGCTTTGCTGCTGTCTTGGCCCAATCCTTCTGCTCCTTGTCTTTGCTTCCTTGCTTTGCTGCGGTTCCTGCCGAATCCTTCTGCTCCTTGTCTTTGCTTCCTGGCTTTGCTGTGGTCTTTGCCGAATCCTTCTGCTCTTTCTCTTTGCTTGCTTGCTTTGCTGCGCCTGCCGCATCCTTCTGCTCCTTCTCTTTGCTTGCTTGCTTTGCTGCGGCTGCCGCATCCTTCTGCTCCTTCTCTTTGCTTCCTGGCTTTGCTGCGGTCTTTGGCGAACCCTTCTGCTCCTTGTCTTTGCCGGCTTGCTTTGCTGCGGTTTCTGTCGAACCCTTCTGACAAGGCTTCAGCTCCTTCACTTCCTTCCGCTGCTCCTTGCCTTGGTTTGCTGGGGCTGCTGCGCTGCCTTGGTCCTTCCCTTGGTTTGCTCTCTTGACGTCCTTGCCTTGCTTTCCTGGGGCTTCTGGCTTTCCTGCTCCCTCCTGTGCGGGCTGCTGGGCTTTGGGCTTCGGGTCCGAGGGAAGCTTCTTCTCAGTAGGTGGCTCCTCGGAGTGCACAATACTTGGGTAGGGTTTAGGGTTCAGGTTCTCGTTAGGTTAGGGCATTTAGGCCTTGGGGTTCAGAGCTTAGGGTGGCTTTCATGGCTTAAGTGTAGGGTTTATATGGGATTAGGGTTTAAGGTTTGGTTCTGGTTATGTAAGAGTTCTAGGGGAAGCCCTCATCCCAAAATATCATTTAGTGTATAAGGACTGGGGCCCTTAAATATTTTTCGGTATATTTGTAGGACTGTTGTTCTCGACCCCATCAGAGCTTATATAGGGCACTAGCAGATTCAAAGACGAAACCCATTTCACCTGGCCTTGGGAGCAGTAGCAGCCGCAGGGGGAATATCATCGATTTGGGTCTCCTCCAAATTGGTCATCTGCGTATCCTCAGATATCATCAGCTCAGGGTTTAGAAAACTCAGGTTTACGCGTGATCATATAATGCATGAGCTCATATGAATCCAAGGCTCACCCATTCCACCCAACCTGGATGCACAGTCTGCAGATAAAGGGAATGCAGGCAACTGGGAATTGATGATGCGCACACTCAAAAATGAAGGCAAGCAGCACAAGGCTAGGCATGGTCTCCACACGCTCTATCCCTGGGATCCTGCCCTCTGTCGTGGCCATGTTGCCGCGCTTGAACACTCCAGCTGCATCAGCTATAGGCTTTGCAGGCGAACTGAGGCAGGGGCTAGGCGGCCAGGCTTTAGAGGGCACATTTCGCGAAGAGCCGGGTCCAAAGCACGGGCAGGGAAGGGAGGACGCCCAAGTGACACGGCAGTGACACGGTTGCGGGGGGTCCCAAAAGCAGCACTTAGAAAGGTAAGTGTAGTGGAGCGGCCCCCCAAGTGACACGGCAGTGACACGGNNACTCGGCCCGCTCAGCCCCCAAAAATGCGTGCCCAGATGACAAGCTCATGCCGAAACCGGGTTCTTAATGTGTCCTGCCTTTCTTGCACGAGGAGCGCGCAACAGAATTGGTTTCAATTAAAGATTCTGTCAGCAGCACAGCGCAAGAGCTCTCGCCCAGATACGATCATACGCATGTGGACCTGCATGGTGGAACCAGCGGAACCCTCTAATCTTACCTTTTGGGACCCTAAGCAGGACCCTCCAATGCAGTTTGTTTTCGGGTTTGGTATGGGTTTTTGGGTTAGGACTCTATACCTATATGTGAACTACGATTGGAGAGTCTATGTAAACCCTAGGATTGATCCCCGGGGTCCCGCCATGATTTACATGAGAGCTACAACAGCTGTGGACAGCAGCCTCTATAGAGGCACCTTGCAGCAAACTCCATATCACTAATTATAGACCTCAGTCCAGTCTTCTCTCACCGCCACGCAGCGCACCCAACCAGCAAATCATCCAATTCTCCGGCGTAGACATCCTCGGGCAAGGCGAAATAACCCGAAACATGAGACCCTGAAACCTAAACCCCCGCACCCCTGTAACCCCAAACCCGTAAACTTGAAAGCCTGTACCCTCTACCCCGCAACCTCTAAACCTTAAACCCTAAACCTAAACCCCTGAGCCGTTGCAACACTGAAACGCCATGCCCGTCCCCTGTCCTCCGGCTGGGTCTTGCTCAGGTCAACATTCGTGAGAGCAATTGCTTGCTGCCGGCGCCCATTCTTCACATCTTGGATGGCCTCTCGATACCTGGGTTGCACTGCTCAAGTCGCAGGAAGAGGGCACAGCCGCTGCAATCATCATGTGCTGGGTTCAGTCAAGATTCAAGCCTGCCAAGGCCAGTCCGAATTTAATCGGGTAGCTTTGCGAGGCCTTTAAATCTCGGCCACCAGTCTTGGTTGCCATGCTGAGAATGCAAGGGTTAGGCTTGCACATGCTGCGCAAAGACCGTAATAACCCTATACCCTAAACTTTTGGGGGTAGTGGCGGATGCTCTTAATCCAAGACAGGCTTGCACATGCTGTGGAAAGACCCTCGCCCTGTACCCTAAACATGTGAGGGTAGAGGCGGATGCTCTTAATCCAAGACACGACTTTCACTCGGCCATTCACCACCTTCTTCTTTACTATCTCCGGCTTTTTTGTCCTGCCACACAAATTTTAAGATCTATAGAAGGGCGGTAATGAAAAAGGTTAGGGGGTCCTCAAACTCAAGGCGAGGCGAGCGGCTCTCATTGAGCCCTTCTTCCGCAGCTTGGAGATATTCGGAAGCGTCGAGTAGATCCTCAGCGGGAGAGCTTCCAAGACCCAGGGATTCGTGGTTGAGGTTTATTTTAAGTAGAAAGCACACGATATTTGAGGTCCCCATTATGTAAGAGTTGTAGAGGAAGCCCCCCCCTTCAAAATGTCAATTGGTGTAGCAAGTGTAGAGGAGCAGCCCCCTCCGTTTTTGTGGGTGTTGGTGTAGAAGTTCTGTAGATACAGGACTAGGGGTTAAGGGTTTGGATTACAAAAAGGGCTCAGGTGAAGGGTCCTAAAAGCAGCCAGGCAGCACTGTTGGTTTCACTGAGGGAGCACCATAAGCGCACATCCAGAAAGACACACGCTGCGCCTTGCAAGCCCTTATGGTGGCTTTCATAGCCGGGTAGTGCCAGAGAACCTGAGTTGCAGGAAATGCTGTAAATGCAGAGTCAGGAAAGCATGTATCGAAATCGGTTTGGCCAGTTATAATTTGCATGCAAGAAGCCGAACTTTGCGGTTGCTCTATGCACCAGAACACACCCAGCTCTGTTGCTAGCCGCAGCGCGTGGCACAGGCGCTCGATCATCATGTTTGCGTCACTCACACAACGCCGCCAGAAGAACCCTTCTGGGTTTTTAATGCTTCTGCCACAGCTTCCCTTCGACATAAAGATCCAGGTTCCACACGGTGGCGCCGTGTGAAAGAATCCATATGGCGCTGCGTTGACCACCTATAGGTTTAGGGTTTAAAGTTTAGGGTTTAGGGTTTTAGGGTTTAAAGTTTAGGGTTTAGGGTTTGGGGTTTGGAATTTAGGGTTTAGGGTTTAGGGTTTAGAAGCCAAGCGGCGCTTTGAGGGATGAGGGTTTACGCTTCAGGGATTACGTTTGGTTTAACAGAGTACAGTTGAAGACAAGTGGCGGCTCCAAGCAAAACCAGTAAGCCGATGGTCCGAAGCAGGTTGTGGTTGCCAGAGTAGCGCAACTTAGCTGTTCAGGATTTGATGCACCCTGCGTGCGTACGCAAGACCTCAGCCTAGTGCCTAGTACCATACGCACTCTATTCAGCCGGGAAGCATCAAATCGTTTGCCTTGGTAGCCGCACGCGACGAAAGCTCGGGTGAGCTGGGCGTCCCCAGCACAATGCTCAACCTGGGAAAGGGGCAAGAAACGGGAAGGGATTTGTTCAGAGGCTCAGGGCGTTTTAGGATTCAGGCAAGAAGCAAAATCATTTCTCAACTCCGGCTCTGGTCGGCCGATCTCATTGTGAAGAAATGCCAGCACGGCAGCCAGCATGCAAAACTTCATGACGGCGAGCGATTCGATCTATAATAGTTGTAATTCTGAACCCTGATCTGTGCACATGACACACCTGACATGCAGAAGCCGTACTGGAAAGGTTGGGGTAGTTAACGCTCCAGGGTTCGAGATCCCAGGACCCTCCTTGTACCCTAGGGGTATATGGTCCCTAATAGTGGGTATTTAGGGGTATATAGAGGGTAGATAGAGGGTCTAGGTCATGGTCTAGGAAAATAATGTTTCCATATCACATGCAGCCCAGATCTGGACATGAGGTGCGCTTGAGAACCCCCAGGCACGCATGCAGACAGTTGAAATGGACGTGTGCCCAAACTCAGCCCGTGCAGATTGAAGCTCCGACAAGCACAGAAACCCCGAGGCCCGAAATCTTTTTGGAAGCGTGTGCACAAGCGGCTCCCCGTGCAAGGCACAATCGCCATTGAGGAAGTCTCCGTGGGTCAGCAGCTGCCGTTCGCCTGCAAGAGAAGCTTCCAAACATGTTAAAATTGAAGCCCTTGAAGCAGCACCCCTAGCCCCCACGCCTCAGTCCAAATCACTTGCCTGGCTGCTACTTGCTTCCTCCTCCTCAGCCTCAGACTGTTCCATAGGCTGCGGCGAGTCCACTTTCTTTTTTTTGCCGTGGCTCTTCGCTTTGGCTTTGCTTTTTCCCTTGCGTTTAAGCGTGCGCCCGTCGGGCTCGTCATCCTGGCATCCTGCAAGCAGACATGTAGTGTAAGCCCCGGAAAGCAAACCCGCCGTGTATTTATGCAACTCCAACCATACACCCCTGCTATAGAGCCAAACCCGATCCTGCAGCTTTGGCTTTGGTCCGGGAGTCATAGCTCTTCTTTGTGTCGCTGTTGTAATACATCACATAGAGACCACCCATTTTCTTGCCATGCAACCTTTTCCGCGTCTGTTTGTACCAGCCTTGATTCAAGGCAACGGTCTTCACAATGGCCTCCGCTTGTGCTTTCCTGACCAGCAGTCATAGTAAATCTATATATACTTGAACCTTAATTCCCAAACCCTGCCTCTTCTGTCCCCTCTCTTGACGCAGCAAAGCTAGCTGCTCCGCAGGGGTAGGCGGCGGGTCAGCTATATGTCTCAAAGCCACGGCGACATGCAGCCCACCTTGGGAATTCAGGGATCAAGGGATCGGTTGTAGGGTTTAGTAAGGGTTTAGGCCTTGGCCACGGAATTACACACTAAATCAGAAAGCCACCGTAAACCTTGACCTCAAACAACCCCAATCCCGAAACCCGTCTAATGTCGCGAAGAAACCCCAAGCGTGTAGCAAGAGCCCTCACCCCAGAGCTGGAACCCTAATCCTTACATCTAGTCTAGCCTGGCTGTTCCTCTGGAGCTACGCTTTCGGCATCGCCAGACTCAGTCTCAAAGCCATGCTGTGGACAGCTTTCCCGAACATAACCCGAGTTCTTCTTTCCCTCATGCGTCTTGCCTGGTGCACTTTCCTCGCCACTGCCTTGCTCCTCCTTCTTCTCCTTTTCCTGCTCCTCGCTTTCTTCGCCGCCTTGCTCCTCATCATCCTTTTCCTCAGGGCTTGCAGGACGCTCCTGTTCTGCACTCATGCGGTCCTCCGCCGCTGCCGGATGGACTTCCTTGTCACTGCCTTCCTCCTTTCTCTGTTCCTCCTGTTCCTCGCTTTCTTCCTGACTGGCCTGTGTCTCCTCATTTTCCTGCCCATTTTCCTGCCGGCTTTCATTGTTCTGCTCTTCTGCGGTGCTTTCCTCCTCTGACATTTCCTGTCCGGCTTCGTCCCTGCTGCCTTGCTCCTGCTCGTCTTCATTTTCCTGGTCCTGTTTTGTCTCGCTGTTTTCCTCCCTTTCCTGATCGCTTTCCTTGTCACTGCCTGCCTCCTGCTGCTCCTCATGTTCCTTTTCTGTCGCCTCATCTTCCTCCTCCTTTTCCTGATCGCTTTCCTTGTCACTGCCTGCCTCCTGCTGCTCCTCATGTTCCTTTTCTGTCGCCTCATCTTCCTCCTCCTTTTCCTGATCGCTTTCTTTGTCACTGCCTGCCTCCTGCTGCTCCTCATGCTCCTTTTCTGTCGCCTCATCTTCCTCCTCCTTTTCCTGATTGCTTTCTTTGTCACTGCCTGCCTCCTGCTGCTCCTCCTGCTCCTTTTCTGTCGCCTCATCTTCCTCCTCCTTTTCCTGATTGCTTTCTTCATCGCTGCCTGCCTCCTGCTGCTCCTCCTGCTCCTTTTCTGTCGCCTCATCTTCCTCCTCCTTTTCCTGATCGCTTTCCTTCTCACTGCCTGTCTCCTGCTGCTCCTCCTCTCTTTGCTCGCTTTCCTCCTGACTGGCCTGCATCTCCTGGTTTTCCTGCTCATTTTCCTGTCGGCTTTCATTATCGCTCATTTCCTCATCCTCCTTTTCCTCTGCGCTCTTCATCTCCTCATCTTGCGGCCTGCCATCCTCATCCTGAGCTCCTCCATGCAAAGCCCTTTCCTCCTCTTCTTGCGCGCTCTCCTGAGAACCGCCTTCCTCATCCTCATGTTCTTTTTCCATCCTTTCATCCCGCTCCTCCTCCTCTTCATCTTTTTCTTCTTTATCTTCTTCCTTCTCGGGTTCTCCTGAACTCTCCTGGCAATTATACGGGTTTGAGCAAACTAGGCCTAATACGCACAAAATCCTAATGTCACTTTTAATAAGAATTGTAGAGGAGCGGGCCCCGCCGGAAATGTCACTTGCCTTAGGATCTCTACAGGATTGGCCCCCCCTAGATTTTAGGCTTCTGGCTAGGATGTTTGGCTTACCTCGACCTTGAAGTGTAGGGTTTTGGGTCTGGGGAATTGGTTAAACGCCTTTATGATAAGAAATGCTTTCCCCGCCTGCTCCGCTGTGCCCAGTAAACCTGCGAGCTCCCTTTCCAAGCCTGGCGTATCAGCAACAGAACCCGGCCCAAAGGCCCAAAGTATAGGGTTCAGGGTTATTTAGGGTTTAGGGAATTAAGGTTTAGGGTAATTTAGGGTTCAGGGTATTAGGGTTTAGGGTTTAGGGTTTAAGGGTTTAGGGTTTATATAAATCTATAAGGCATTGCACCTCAAAGCCCTGAATCCTACATCCTAGGAGTCCATAATCACGCACACTGATTTCGGCCAAAACCCTAGACCCAGGCCTTCTGGGTCGACAACTTGTGTCTCCACGGTGCTTGGATCCACGACGGCTGTCCTGCTGCAGTGATGAGATTTGAATTCTATGTTGGAGGTTCAGGGTGCCTGGGTTGTGTATATACTGGATTTGAGCTTGGGCCTCGCTGCCATAAAGCTGCTTTGGGTTCAGAGGCTCCCTGGGTTTATTGTGTACGGAGATCCCCTATGCTCGCGCCTGCTTTTCTTCAGGGCTGTTTGCTTGGATCGCACAACCTTCTCCAGCATCTCCGCGCATCTATCAGCCTAGAGGGTTTAGGATTTTGGGGGTTTCGGCTTTAAGGTTGCGTGGTGCAGCGTGGCACATAAGAGTCATTCACCATTCCCCAGCAGGCCTGATAAGAGCACCAGTTCGTCGCATCTAGCCCATTTGGACCTTAGAAGGTTATGGAATTGCTGGGTCATAGGAGGCTTGATGCTGCCCGTGAGATTCCGGCAGAGGTTGTCAGAGGCATTCATTCGTCTGATAACTTGCAGCAACGTGCCGCGGGATGGGCGTCGCTTCATATTCCTGAAGTTGAGATTTCAGAGGCCAAGCATTAACATGCATGCACGTGTGGCTTGACAAAATAGCCGAGGCTCGTGGCGAGGTAGGCAGTCTTGAACTCTTGGTTCTTGCGTTTTCTCAAGTCGCCTCCTTAAGACTTGCCAAACCAGAAAGGATGAGAAATCCATTACAGCAAAGCGGCCGGCGACGAACTCGCCCGTTTTGCGCACATGTTCGAGGCTCATATGTTTTCTCATCGCATCCTCCAGTTCCCTTAGCACATGCACTCCGGAAAACCCAGGCAGTACATTCTAGATGCATGCACGACCACGGGAAAAATCTGTGCAGGTAAGCTGCTTTCCTGGAATATCAGTTTTCTTCCTCGGCATAGTCTCCGCACAACGAAACCTGAGCAAAATGCGGGACCAAGGTAGGTTCGATTGGGGAAAAGAACAGTATGCGTGCATGTTACTTTGTGCTACCAAGCAGCTTGCTGCCAGCTGCCCAGTGGCCAAAATGGCCAAGCTAAAATTTGAAATTGCTTCTAAATTGGGACCAGGATCCTGGGATTACTAGCAGTAACCTCGAAAGTTCGCCCCAGTCAGACTGGTTAAAATCTCCTGACCGATCTGCGTCCATGCATGCTTGTCTTTCCTCTCCCCTCCTGGACTAACACGGCACATCAGAGATCGAAATCAGCTTGAGTGTCACGCATGCGAGCACCCCCAGAAATCGAAAACAAGTGCAGTTGCAATTTCTCACTCCAGCAACATTCTGGCACAAAGTAGCCGGGAACCAAGGCACTCAGATCGAATCTCAGATATCCGGAATATGCCATGATATCGCACATCAATTCCCGCATATATGGATGTTCGAAGCCTCATTGCAACTGAACAGAACTCACCGACAAATGGTATGCCAGCTAAATCCGCTGTTCTAGCCAAGAAGCCAATATCGAGATCTTGATCATCGACCATCGATTGGATACCTGGGCCGCTTCAGAGTTTAGAGAGGGTTCAGGAGCTAAGGCTTTTTCTACGGTTTACGGACTAGTATTTGGGAGCAAGGTTTGGGCCCAGGCCTGCATTGTGAACCATGATCGATACTCTGGGTGAGGCTTATGCTTATATAGGCTTGCTGAAAATTATGGCAGGGTTTGGGGCTAAGGGTTTCGGGTTTAGGGTTGGTTTGAGGATATGAAGCTTCAGGGATCTCGAGTTCCCTGTGCGTGGAGCCTTTTCAGTTCGCGGAACCCAGCAGCCTGGGGTTTTGGGCTGAGGGTTGGGGATTTGGGTTTCATGAAGGGTTCGGGATTCGGGGCTGGTGAGGTTTTAAGTTTAAAGGGCGACCCTGATCAGTTCAAACCGCAAACCCGAAGCCGCTGTCACAAACGCCCTCCTATCTAGGGTTGATCAGGGTTTTGGGATTCGGGGTTGTTGAGGATTAGGGCTTCTGCTGTACAATCCCTCGCAGAGTTTTGGGCTCGGGGTTGTCAGGGTTGGGGAGTCGGGGCTAGGGGCAAACCCGCGGCAGAAAGGCCGTCTTGTAATCACCCCTGGCAGGATTTTGGGCAGAGGTTCAGGATTTAGGGTTGATTAGGGTTTGGGATTCAGGATTGTTAAGGTCTAGGGGCATCCCTTATATTATGAAAATCGAAGGGAGTGGTTGAGACTAATGGGGTCGATCAGGGTTGAGGATTAATCGGGATAAACCTTATATAATTATTTGTAGGGCACACTCGGGCCTGGGGAAAATCTTCAGGATTTAAGATTGATTGCAGAAAGGCCGTCTTATAATCACCACTGGCAGGATTTTGGGCAGAGGTTCAGGATTTAGGGTTGATCAGGGTTTGGGATTCAGGATTATTAAGGTCTAGGGGCATCCCTTATA
>CAJNIZ010004732.1:0-20864 GCA_905231905.1 Symbiodinium pilosum | reverse complement strand
AAGAGAGAGGAGAAAAGAGAGAGGAGGAGAAAGAGAAAGGAGAAAAAAGAGAGGAGGAGAAAGAGGATAGAGGGATGACCCCGGACCTAAGTCTCCTAAGTGGTTTCGCCCGTGGGGTGTTCTTATCATTGATTGCATGTACGTGACCCGTGTCTGCATGCGGGTTCGTGGCTCCTATTTTTTTTTTTTCCCGGGGGGGCGGGGGGATAGTCTCAGGTTTCAGAAAGGTGGACGCGAGTTGTGAGAGCTGTGAGGGCTACACAGTGTGTGTGTGTGTGTGTGCGTGGGTAGGCAACTGTGATGTTCTCCTAGGATTGGGTGACATAGGCGTATTCGCAGTGTTTGGAGGCTCTGACAATTCCTTCAGGTCCAACTTCCGATTGGCTTTGGATGGGGAGGGTGTAGAGGTTGAGTAGTTTCAGTTTTGGACAGGGGGTAGGGTAAGTGCAACCACAGGTTCAAGGTTGGGAGTACGTTTGTGCGTTTAGTCGTCATGCGTAGCGGCTGAAAAACTAGACGGACTTCCTAGCCATGTAGTTGCTATGCCACACCCCCCAGTATGACACATGTTGAAGATGCTTTGTAGTGATATGTTGGCAAAATGCTCGATTGGGCCTCACACGCGCGCGAGAGCACGACGAGGAAAAGGCGGCCCTCCCCTCTAATTTCCATGCTCTAGTAGGGTTCAATTTTAGGGTTCAGGGTTTTAGGGTTTAGGCAAAGACGTGGGGTTAGGGTTTCGGGTTTAGTTGATGATTAAAGCTCTGAACCTCACAGCTCATACCCTGAGCCCCAGCTCCTGAAAGCAGGTATCGATCCAACACAGGAGTTCGAAATCCAACTTCCATCTGCTTCATTAAGGCATTAGTACTAGTAATAGTCATAAGAGTAAGAATAAGAGTAAGAGCAATAGTAAGAGTAAGAGTAAGAGTAAGCGTTGTAAGTAGCAACGGTCATATTGAACCTTGGCAGCCACTGGCTGCCTCCAAGAACCAGCAGCGCTGATATGTACTAGAGTCTATGCTATATACGAGATGATATAGGGGAGTATTTTAGGGGTTATTGAGGGGTGTATTATAGGGGTCTAGACAATAGCTCATATGAACCCCTACCGGCCCCTTCAAGGCCCAAGTTTTGAAGTTTAGAGACGGCACTGTGCCTTTTTTAGTATCCTTTGCTGTAAAGTTTAGACATGGCACAGCGCCCCTTTGCTCCCGTTGTCTTACATAAGCTTCATAAACTTACTTGAGTCATTAGAAATCGTATCCCCCTTCAGTGGTATCCAGTTATAGTATCAAATATGCACCACAACGCAATCCTCAGTATTAAGTCCTGTTGGGGTAACATCCCATAAATCCTACAGTCTAACCCCTAAATCCTAAACCCTAAGCCCTTTCTATCCCCATTTACCCCCTCTCAAGCGAACCTAATCCGAGCCGAGGCCAGTTGCTTCCCTGCGCCTTGCGGCTTCTGGAGCGTGCGGATGCAGCAAGGGCGAAGGCCCCGCTAAGCCTCAGTTAAGGGTTTAGGGTGTTTTGGGTTTGGGGTTGTTTCGGGTTTAGCGTTATTTCGGGGTTTGGCCTTAGTGGTTGTTGTGAGAGGTTGAAAGGTCTACGGTTTCAGGTTTCCAGGTTTCGCGGGCTGAGGGTTTAAGGCTCAGCGGATCAACGATCCTCCTGATTTCTCACGCAAGCATGAGGGCCCTCCTGCATGGCTGATGAAACAGACCAAGCAAACTAGCTGCACGATAGCCATCCCAAGACCATTGGATCCCAGGAAGGTGCTGCCGGCACAGGCGGGCATGCTGGCCCTACCCAGAGCGCGAAGTGAAGCAAGATACCTGCACGCAAGTCAACATAGGCGCTGCGCCCGCTGCGGTGCAGCATAGCTGCAAGTAAGAGCACGACGGACCAAGTCCTTCAGCGTGCCGCGAATGGTCAGGCCGGCTGCCATGAGCGCTAGACAGCGTTTTACATGGCTACCAACAAGCAATGGCCCAGGCCAACCCCCTGCCCCCACTCAATGAAGGTAAGGCTCCGGTAGAATTTGGCTTTGCAGCCTGAATACCTAACACTGCTAGCCTGGGCCATCCGCCCGCAACATTGTAAAAACAAACGCTATTTATATGTTTGGCTGCCGTAGATCACGAAAGGCACTGACAGCTCAACTCTTTTCCAGAGATCTCCAGATGTCACGCATACTATTCGTATGATTGCAGTTGCTATTATTGGGCATGATCTACTCTTCCGCCGGAATGCGTGTACCGCTTTTCTCCACCCAAAGGGTTCAGCAGGAATAACTTCCTCTTCAGAGGCTTCAGGCTTCACCTCTGGGATGATTCCTATGCTTCCTATACCCACCTTTGAAGAAGTGCTACTTTGCTTGCATCCTCGGTTCTCTGACCTAGCTACCATGAGACCCCATTCGGGCCTCGTGCAGGAAGTTGTGGATGTCCTGTGCACGTCTGGCGACGCCACTCGAAATCCGTCAGCTTCTTGACGCCAAGCTTACAGTTTCCAGATGAAAAGTCAAGCTCGTTTAAACGCATTGCCAATCCTGTTAGGGATTGAGAGTTTGAGGACCGCCACCGGGTGAACATGTTTAGAGTTACTTCGAGTTTGGGGTTTGGAGTTTGGTATGCGCCCGTAGTAACCATCTGTCCTTCCTCATGGTCGAGGGGATCCAAGTACGTGCATGGATGCCACCAGCTCAGCAAGTATTTGATGCCCTTACAGCTTTCTGCAAGCAAACGCTTGCCCAAGGATAACGTGAAACAGGTCTTTTGGCGGCTTACCAGGTAATTATGTAGTACTACCTACTAGGATGTTGATGGATGGATCTGATCCTGGTTAGAAGTACCACGAGTCACTTTAAGCGCTAAGATGGAGCACTTGTAGCCCGACTTGAGCCTACCCACTTGACCAAGCATTGGAAGAATCGGAGTTTTTCAAAATGACCTCCATGCAAGTCTTCAGACCCTGTAACATACCCTTCTCCAAACGACAGCAGCTTAGAGACACCCCCAACACAGGCAGTATTTGAGCTCCCAGGCTTTCCTGGTCACGCTGCTCTGCAGCTTGACAGTCAGCAGATCTGGATCTCGGATGTTCCATCAGGTTTAGGAGTACGGTCTAGGGTTTGAAGAGCGTCAAAACCGACTGTGAGCTCTTGAGCCCTCCCTCATCCTGGAACAACCCCCAAAGAGATGAAGATCAAGCTTTGTTTTTTTTTGATTTGGGGTTTGGAGGGTAAGCGGCTAGTGGCTGTAGCTGCCTGGATTTCTTCAAGAGGTTTGTCTTTGGATCTTGCAAATTACGTCCCACAACCATGCACATCTCAAAAAAGTACGCGTGTTTTGTTGCGTGAAGTGCCCCCAGGCTTGGGGGGTGTCAGGTTGACATGTCTGAAGACTGACCAAATCACATGGGATTTTAAGTAAGTAGTAGCAGTCGTGGCTTTTGTGACAAGATTCAGGACCACAAGATCTGGACAGATATGAACACATGTCAAACTCCAGAGGCTCGAGCGGGTTTTCTGAGGCTTAAGGAGGGTTCTTCAGTTCTTTGTGTAGTGCTTAGGGCATCTGACTTCAGGCGCTCCAAGCCCAAGATGCCATTCAGCAATCATGGTCTTTCAGCAGGGTTTCGCGTTTAGGGTTTGGGGTTTAGGCTCTTGATGTGGGGGCATAGTTTTTTGAGATCGCTCACTTTCAAGCACGTGCCTTGCCAGCATGCCGCTTAACTACACGGAATCTTAAGACCCATCTCTGTCCATGTCTAAACTATTGACCAAGGCAGCGAAAACCGTCCGTCCTCAGCAATCCTCAGCCAGGTTATCTCCGCACTCCCCAGGTCCCAGTGAGAACTTGGCTAGTCCCGGTGGAGCACGTATAAGGGGGCCAGTAACGAATGTATAAGACCAACAAGGAGCACAGTGTTTGGAGTAAATAGAGGAGACCTTAGGACCACAGTTTTTTCCCCCTTCAGGTGATTAAGGTCCTCAGGGCCATTCTTAATAAGCGGATTCTGGGAACCCAAACTCCCAAGATTAGGACCCTAGAGCTATCCTGTGACTACACTTCGGTCCCCAAGCCCCATACAGCACCTGTGTATCCCCTATGTATACAATTCTGAGAACCTCTTTACAGGAGCCTAGGAGGCCCCAAACGTGACGCAATCATACACAATCCCTTGAAAAATCCCTGGTGTCCATTTGAGTTTCCGGTTTCTCTTCCATTATAAACCAAGCAGCCTTTCTAATACTATATAGCTCTATATTTCCCCAACATAACCCCTGACACCCGTTTCAGGGAACACTGTGTCCCTAACCTTCTCTTATGTGATTAATAATGATATAGATATCACCCTTCAAACCTCATTTTAAAAATCACGTTCCTGCTCGTTTTCCGTTTGATTCTCCATTACTCGGTAATATCCCTAAACCTTCAATCCTAAATCCTAAGCCCTAAGCACCAAACCTCAAAATCCACAAGTCAGGGTGAGGCTTGGGGGGCCGAGTGTGTGCGTCAAGCAGCTGTGCATACGGAGGAGGCCATGAAATAACCCTGTGTCATGTGGGCAGACGTGAAGGTCCGAGGGTTTGAAACGAATCCTGAACCGAAAGCCAATATATAACCTATTATCCTTATTTAACCCCTATATAACCCCCACAATTTCTGTAGTTTCCATTTTATTTTCCATTATCCGAATAAAATCCCAACCCTAAACCGTAACCAACCCAAGCCAAGGTGGCTCAAATGCCGCGTGGGCGAAAAGGGCGAAGAAGCCGCTGGGTGCCAAAGGCGCTGAATGTAGCTTGACATGTAGGGGTTCCCCAAAATTAGGGGTACCATTTTGGGGGTCCATATAAGGCGGCCATAGTATTATTTTGGGGTCTATATTGAGGTCCTCCTATTTTGGGATACTATCATGTGGGGTTTCACGGGATATGTAAGGTTTTAGAAACGTTTCATCGGGGTAAAGGGGATTTTGATAGATAGAGTTTTCAGGGGCACCAAGCGATCTTAACTGTTTACAGGGGTATCTACTATTGATGAAGTGGGTTTGACAGGTATCTTCGGGCTTCAAAGGGTTTTTGTGTGTGTGTGTGTGTGTTTTTACATGCGGGCTTTCAATGGGTTCGTAGGGAGACGAAGGGCTGAGGGATTGGGGTCTAGGGTTTTCCAAAAAGGAGGGGGGGGTTTCAAGAGTTCCGAAAAGAAGGTCGAGAGCATCTTGGGGTCCCAATAAGGACCCTGTTGTTGAAAAGCCCCTGTGTTGGTTGGGGGATTTCGAGGTTCGGAGTCTACAATGTCTCCTCAGGATTTTTGGTTTAGTAACGAAAAGTTATGATATGGTGTTGCTGAAGCTGTTCTGTTTGGCGTTGACGGTTACGGGCTTGGGGTGCGAGGTTTTTCCTGGGGGCTTTGGGTTTCTGTGGGGGTTTGACGGTTAGCGCTTAGGGCCCGAGTCTGATGGTAGTGAAATGAGGCTTTTATGATGAGACATGGGCTTGGATGATGGTTTGCGGAGCATTCTAAAAGGGTAGGATAGGGTCTGTGGTTTGAGGTGTTGTTTCGATGGCTGGTTTGGTTTCAGTGCGGCTTGGCAAATCTTCTTGTTCGTGGCTGAGCTGGCGGCCTTTCCAAGTTTTGAGGCATGGCCAGCCTGTTAAAAGAGCTTTGAGGACTCCAACCTTGAACACGGCTTGGAATCTTTCACGTGAGAGCGACTAGCTGTACCAGGTGGGACATGCAGAAGCCATGACTTGTCCCTTCAGCTTCTGATGGGGCTCCGCGTGCTTCTTCACTGATTCCCCTGAAGATGCTCATTTCCCATCGCGCCATATCGCGCCGCATGCGCTCCTAGAACATTCCCCATCATATTGTATTGGCAAATTGCTGAGGCAGACCTTTGGCCACCCACCTACAAGCATGGTTTGTTCAGGATACCTTCTGAGTGGCGGCGTAGCATAGTGTAGGCCGCTACTCCCGCTGGCACCCATTCGGACGAGGTAGCAGGGATGATGTGATGGAGATGAGCAGTTGTGTTTGGCCCAACTCAGCCAAAAAAAGCCTACACAGGCCGAACCCTTGACCGCATTCCCTTAGCAAGCGCTGCTTTGGAAGCTAAATTTCCCCACTTCGGTACGTCTCAAAACAACGCAGCTCTTTCCTTTGAACCCTCAAGATAAGAAGCCTTGTTTTCAGGTGCCCTAAACCATGCTCCATTTCAAAGTTTCGAGTTTGGTAGCATGACTACTACCGCGAGCGGGGTAAACTGAAGAAAGTTCGAGAACATGGCCTTGAAAGGCCTGGAACGGCTGCTGACACGCTTTCCGGCATTGAAGGCTGCGAGCTTTCTTGCCCTGATCCCTTGAGTTGATGTTTGGGGTTTGGTGTTAGATTCTGGGGATAGTGCTTTGGGCTCTTTGGATACAGCTGTGTTGGATAACCTTGGAGCGCCGCCTGGTAGAAACCAATCTTACAGATGCTGAACTGAAATGCCCCTTGACTGCAACCATGATACCTGTTAACCGCAGCCTAGATTTTGAAGCCAGGGAGCCCCGAACAAGCAGACCCCCAAGTTGTTTCATTCATCCGCCCTCTACAAACTGTCAGACGGCTCGATTGGAAGGCATCAGTTTGTCCTCTAGCAGTTTTAGTGTTGTGAAGGATAGCGGAGGCGAGCGCCACTTCTTCGGGTTTGGTGTTTTGCAATCCTTTTCAACAGAAGTTTGGAGCCTTGAGGCCATGTACAATTGCTAGCTGAAGTCTCATAGAGCACAAATGAAAGCCTTCGCGGCCTGACCCGGCTCACTGCGGCTTCAGACAATGGGGTGACGTAAAGGGACCAGAACATCTGCGGCCCTATCTGTGACAAAAAAAGTTTATGGTCTTTGTTCTGAGGGCTCACAGACAAAACTGGACTGATACTTTTCAGAACACTTCCCACACGAAGCTTAGACCCTAAGACAATGTACGCAGAAGGCCTCGCTGGAGCCATCGCTTCTGGGCACGCTGCAGCGGCCCGAATGGACAATTGGGCATACAGGGATTTGTGGGGTATATACTTTACAGGGGTTTTGCAGGGATTATATTCCCTCATTTCCTACTAAGCCCCAATAAGTCAGTTTCTGTTTCTGGTTCTTCGCGTGATTAGCAAAAGCAGCACAAGAGGCAGCCTGAAAGTGTCGGGAGGGATGCTATTTGAGTTTCTCAAAACCCATTGTTCCCATCTTGGGGATGCAATGGAGGTCTCTCCTGAAGACGGTCCGTTCAATTTGTTCTTAGTCCTGTAATATGTTGGTCTCCCCTCTAAAGGTCTCAGCATGCCCCTGAGCTTATTGGTTGACATGCTTGCCTCGAGATACCTACCACTTTAGCTTACACGCTGAGGTTCGCGGACGCCGGCAATGCTGAGGCGGTTCTTGAGGAAGTTGCTGAGAGCAACACGGAGACGCTGGACGGATTAACGCTTCAAGTCATGATCTGGCGCCTTTTGCAACCACTCCAGCGTTGGACGGAATCTAAGAAAGGCAAGCCCAAGTTACAACCAGGTAGTGACTAATCGTCCCTTATGCATATTTTAGCCGTGTGAGTACGGTGGTGGATAGCACTAGTTAGCTTGTTTCTTAGCATGCTTTGCTACAGGGCCAGGAGCCTGGCCTCTCTTTTAGTGAGATGGGGTCACAGGGGCCGCATTTCATTTGGGCTGAGCTGAGAGGTACTAGGTGAGGACCTATCATTTTTCCTGCCAGAGGATCATCATCATGGGGCTGGATGTTGGCTCGGGTTTTTGATTTGTAGATGTCATACAGATGCTGGCATACGTTCGTCAATCTGTCATTGGGCTTGTAAGCCCTGGCCACCCGGCTACCATCCCCATGTGTTGGCTCTTCAAGGGCCTCAGCACCTGAGTCAAGGAACACCTGGCAAACCTCTCTAGCGGATGTGGCCGTCCTGCAGATTTAGTCTAGAGCCCCGGACTCGTGTAGCATATTGAATACAACTGCACTGCCCAGAAACCTTGTAGAAGAAGCCTGCCATCAGAAAATAGTGTCTCCAATCCCTTCAAAACAATGTCTTTTGCCTGAGGCTTGAATAGAATCCCCGCACATCCATCCTCCTGTCCCTGTTGCGCCCAAGCGACAGCTGACAAAGCAGACAAAGCTTCGACCCATCCAACATTTACTGAGGGGGTCCTCCGTTTTCAGTAGAAATCCTGCATGAGCTTAAGCACCTTACACTGCCTTACACCTTGGGCATTATGGCCTTACAGTACACCATGCCGCACTTGCCATGCAGAATTTTGGGTATCGAGCTGCTTGTCTCTGCAAAGCACCCTGAAATCTTGCAGCTTGAGGAATCCAACAAAGTTTGCGCTGGGACTCCTGTGGCCCGGTCTGGCTTTAGGCTTCAGGGGTGGCTTTAAGTACCAGGGGTCATGACTAAGGTGCATAGCTCTGAGCCAGGATGTAGTCTCTACTGGTAGGCTAAAGGTTCAAGCTTTGTCAGGCGTGGGCTCAGAGTGGTAGGAGGGCTTCGCCGTAAGCGAGGCTTATCATGGAAGCAATCTGCAGTAGTAGTATTAGTAGCAGTAGTAGTAGTAGTAGTCGTAGGAGTAGTAGTAGTAGTAGTAGCAGCAGTAGTAGCAGTAGCAGCGGCAGTAGCCGTATCTTATCATGGGCACAATCTACAGCATCAGTAGCAGCAGCAATAGCATTAGCAGTTGCATTAGCAGTAGTTGTAGTAGTCGTAGATTACTCTACAGCAGATTATCCTGGCAACACCTGGCGGATATACGATAACCCAGAAGAATCGAAGGCAGTGCCGTGGTTTAGAGGTAATGAGGACTTGGCTGAGGTGCTACTGAGAACTCTACTTATTATTGTTATTGTTACTACGGTTGTCATCTTACTTCTTACTGCTATCATTAGTATTATGAGCATTACAGTCAAGATCTAGTTCAGGGAGGATTTGGCTTTGCTCGCAGCATCTACATGACAGGCACATGCTACTTACAGGTTCCAACACCAACGGCTGAGAGGGAAAGAAAGACCCCGATCACCCAATTGAGGGCTTGAATCCAACTTGTCCAGCTACCTAGCTATCAGCTAACATGAGTACTGTTTTCGAACAGGTTACTACATTTCCTCTTTGAACACTAGACCCAGACCTCCTGAGAAGGGGCTTCATGTGAGCTTCCAATCTCACTCAAGGGACCAAAATGATGACCAATATTGCGCTTGTAGTCTCCTTGTATAGATATAGTATTGGATACGCCACACAGGCCTCCAGATCACATTGGTAATTATTTTGGCCCTTAGCATACGCCTTGCATATATCCCCCAGCCTCAGTCCCCTCAAGCTGAACACTCCACTTTGTACATCTCATATGGTTGACACCAATCTTGCATGGCCTCATTTTATTACAGTACCCTGATTCCCATGGTATAAGGTACTAAAGGTTGTAGAGGATTTTTTGTATCAACCGTATCTCTCCTGTGGACTGGGTACGTACTGCACTTTACAGATTCGAGGCTTACATAAGCGCCGCAATATAAGCATAACCTTACCAATTTTGGGCCTGGTGAACTCAGCCACGAAAGAAGGCCCCGACTGCTTTTGAATGGAACTCTTTGAGGCTTTTTCTGGAAGAAGTATATAATCGATAGACGATATACAAACTGCCCACAATGGCATCGTGTTGAGAGGAGCTAGTATTCAGGGAGGGGCGTAGGGCACACAAGAATGGAAGAGACAAAAGAGATACCAGCATCTGAATTGCCTCAATGCCAGCCGCATTCACGCGCCTGCTTTGGGGTTGATGGTTGGAACCTCTTTTCATGTGACGACCTGTAACCTGCGGCCTGAAGGGCCTTCAATCGTAAATCCGGAGCCATCCGGAGTTCGAAGCTATGAGATCTCAAATCAAAACTCCCAAAGCTCCGGGCCTAAACCCCTAAACTGCAATCAGGGTTTAAGGTTTAGTTTAGTGTTTTAAACATTGCCAGCGAGGAAGACATTGAGCATCAACGGGCCTTGGCAGCTTGGGCTCAAGTTGCGACACGTTTCATGCCAGGGCATGTCCAGGATTGGGGTTTCTTTTTTAGGGTGCATAGGGATATAAAGAGTTCAGGGATGATCACCCAACAGCGGAGAATCCAATGGAAAAGAAGAGGAGAAAGAAATGGAAACTGGGAGGGGTGTAGGCGATGGAATCGTGCTCATCTACAATAAGAGTTGATCTCAAAATCATGAGACTTGCTTGATGTATACCAGGTATTTTTGCACGGCTGATGTGCTGCGGATACGAAGAAGTTGCTCCGACTTTGGAAGTTACCCTAGAGAGAAAGACATTCAAGGCGCTAGGACCTGCAAGAATGCTAGTGCATTTGGGGGATAAACGGATCCAGCGTTATGAGTCGAGTCTTCTACAGGGTCCGTCTTCTGTTTTTGATGGATGGCACTTTGTTTTTCGAGATGTCCTTGCTTTTGCCTTAGGGCCTAGGGGTGAGATTTACAGATCTATTGTGGAGGCCTCAAAGTTCCTCAGTATAGGAACTTCGCAGACCCATGCTCGGATCACATCCCCATGAGAGGTTAGCCCATGAAAGGTTAGCTATTTTCTAAGCTTCAAGTTCACCAGTGATGATGTGGACAAGAAGCTGGACTCGTCTTCATATGCAACCTTGATTATATGACAGGTTGGAATAGAAATGCCTCAAACGATTTGTTTGTATCCACTATGTTCTGTCATCTGCATGGGATTAAGGCAGGACTATTGCACACCCTTCGGCAAGTGGAGGGTGAAGAGGTCTCTTGGTCACACTGGTATGTTTCAAGCTGGAGCTTCACCTTGGTACCCAGCGAAAGAGATGGGCCGGACAATTAAGGGGACGCGAAGTGGTTGACCAGTGGTCCCATTTTGGTCCTCAGCAGAGGTGATGGGCTGCACTACACTGAGGGGACACGAAATACTTTGCTAGCTTTTTGGAAGTAGCCTCCAGTAGACGGCCCTCGCCGAGAGGAGATATTGGACGGAATTTGTCTGGGCCATGCATCAAACCCACCACTGCTTTCAAGGCACCCAAAGGCACCAAGATAATTTCCATACAGTATAATCCAGCATTAAGATTGCAATTCCAACCAGAAGCCCGAATCCCGATCCATCTCACGCGAAACCCCTGCGGTGCACACCAACAACAGGCTTTCAGACAAATTCAGGATCTGTGGAACCATGTTAAAAGGGTTGGAGAGCCTCCCCCTTTGTTTTAATGGAGCCCGGAAGATACGGTATGCATCCACCGTAAGGGGCATCTACCCTTTTTAAGGGATGGAAGTTCGAAGGCTGAAACCTAGGATCGGGAATAACTCGCAACGTGGTGTCACCCACTGTTAGGGCTTAGAGCTTGTCACATCGCAGGTTGCTGCTGACAAAGCCAGAGCTCCGGGACAAGCTTGGTCCGTGCGCTTTGAGGCCACCGTTGCACCTAAAGTTTGGTGCGTAGGAATTCAAAACGGGTTTTCTTCACAGAGCCCCTAGAGAATCCTCACGCCCTTCGTTCCCTTTGTACCCCCCACCCAGTCCTAGGGGTCTGAGAATTTCTGCATTTCAGAGCAAAGTTTGGGGTCTTGACTTTCTAGTCTCAGGGTGTGATTTTAGGGTTAGGTTTCAGTGTTGAAGGTTTAGGGAGTAGGAGTCAGGGTTTGAAGCCAAGGGCCTGCAGGAGTAAAGGTTCCGGGATTCTTGAACGTACGGTTTTTCCAGGAGCTCTCTTATGTTTCTGAAGCACGCTTGTGAGCACGGGACTGAGGAATGAAAAAATGATTATTGGTTGGTGCTGTTTGTTGGGGTAGAAGGGATTCTAAAGGTCTTTTCGTAGGTGAGTTGGGGACATCTAGGGCTTAGTTCCGCTGTGAAGCCCTTGTTTCAGGGCCATTCTATTTGTGGAGGACCACCTCCAGTACATGTACCCATGGCAACAACAGTAACTATTAGGATGATGATGGCCTTTCTGACGAGCACATCAGAGCTTCAAGCCCTCCTCCTCTGAAAGGGCAAAAGCCAAGATCCTCAACTGGAACCCCGAAGCCCCCTATATCCTGCACGCCAAAGCTTATGCACGAAACCCTACAAGCCCTAAACCTGAAGCAGTCATCCCATCCCTCCAATATCAAGCGATGTTTCGCACCTTTCTCTGTCCTGTATTGCAGGGCCTATGTAACATGAGTCGGTGGGAGTGTCTTTTTAACTTGAGGTGGACTAGTCTGTTTTGGCTCAGGCTCCTGGAACGAACTCTGTATTCTCCATCTTTAACTTCATGCTTCTATATGTTATCCCTATCCCTTACCTTGCATAATATCCCTAGACCTTAAACCTTGTCCTTTCCCTAAGCCCTTAACCCTGTATACTCTCCCTAAATTCAGATCCTATTGGCTCCCACTCTGATTCAGGCTCCTGGAACGAACCCAGGAAAGCCATGCACAGCGATGTTTGCACAACTTCGAGACCAAGGTGGGAAGTGTAGGTTTTAGGGTTTAGGGTGCGTGAAGCCTGTTGCGAAAAAGGGTTTAGGGTTTAGCGTTCAGGGCTTGGGGGTGGTGTCCTGGGGCTCCAGGATTAGAGATCTGGGGTTATGGGGTTCGGGGTTTGCAAGTTTGGATTCAGGGATTTGGGGTTGCAGGCCTAGAGTTCAGGGATTTAGGCCTTGGGGATGGAGGGTTGGAAGGTTTAGGAATTCATGGTTCTCCAACTTGAGTTTCTTAGGGTTGAGGGGCTGGGGGTGGGATTCACGACTCACACAACCTTCAATCCTTCCTGACTGACTTTGGCAGGGCCAGGTGTAGATAAATGCTATGGAGGTGTGAGTATACGATGGGTATCCCAAAACGTAGGGTTGCCCAGATACCCTAAACAAATTAATCCTGATATATCCTCTTTGTGGGGACCCGCAGAACGTGGGCCCCAACCCCAGAAGCCTCAGCAGACAGGGCGGGGCATTGGGGCCTTGGTCTAATTGAGTCTAGTTTCGAATCTTCTGGGCTTCTGGGGCTTTCAGGCTAGGAAGCGGGGTTAAGGGTTTTGGGTGCCCACCGGTTATGTCCAGGATGTGCGAGCGTACATGTACTCTTCTTCTTGCACAGGTGACCTTCTCCTTTCTTAGCGAAGCCTTAGTTACATACAGAAAGAGGCCCATTGAGGGTGGCTCATTGCAGATCCTTCTGCTACATCCTCCCTTACAATTCCTCCAATAAAGCTGTTCTATGTTTGTTTTCTGGGGTCTCCATCAGCTTCCACTTCCCAAAAACATGGGAAGCCAACGAAGACTTCTTGATTTGAAAGCAGCGCATCCAGGATTGGCCACTTTGTCGGGAGTGCGAACCCTAAATTGTCAAATCCCTATTGCCATTCCTATAGAACCATAGCCGCCATAGCCCATCTCATCCCACAAAGGGCCTCGTTTTAAACCTGAACCCTCAACCCCCCTAAACACTAAACCCTAAAACATTAAACCCTTAACTCTAAACCCTAAACCTCTGCAACACTAAATCCTTAACTCTAAACCCCAAACCCCTGAAACACTAAATCCTTAGTCTTAAGCCCCTTAAACACTGAGCCCTAACCCTAAACCCCTGAAACATTAAACCCTTAACTCTAAACCCCTGAAACACAAAACCTTTAACCTTAAACTCCCTTTGCCGAGGCCAACGCTGTGAAGAGACCCGCTGCATATCTCACTTCCCTGCTGCTTCGGCGGGTGATGAAGGACCCGGGGCAGGCTCCACCCTACTTGGGGGTTTGGGGGTTTAGGGCCTTTTGTGTTTAGGCGGTGAGAGTTTGGCGGTTTTTTCAGTTTTAGTGAGTTCAGGGGCTTAGAATGTAAGAGTTTAGGGCTTTGGGCTGGTGAGGTTGAACATGTCTTCTCTAAGTTGGGCAAGAAGATATGGAGCCGCAGGTCTTCAGTTACAAAACGTAATAACAGTAGCAGTAATAGTAACACGCGATGATTGTATGAGGGGCCAAGTCTGCGGGAGCTGCACGTTGGGTTGGTGCTGCCATCTCGCACACACTTCCAGGCAGACTGGGAGAAATAAGACATTTCTCTCAACACGCCGCCCTACATAATTAATCCTTTAGAGTGGCCCAGCAATTCCTACATCATCCCGCTTGGGGTCGTGAATTTGCGAGGGTACACGTGCTTGTTTTGAATATCTCAACATTGCGCATACAGTCAGCATATTGATTTGCAGTTACTTTCCCAGGGCCCACCAGGGTTGACTAAAGGCTTGGGTCTGGGATGAAAGACTACTTACGCGGCTTATCTTAGGTCATTTCTCAATCACAGTAACAGTCCAAAAAGAGGCTTGACTGGGGGGGATGTTCTAGTTCCCAATACCCCTTGTGGGAACTGTTTCTGCGAGGAGGAATGACCCAAGATATATCCTGGAATTCTACATTCGAAATCCAGGAGTTCATCTTCGAGTATACAGCATGTAGCCCGAGGGAGGATGGTATCATTGCTTTTGGAGTTTGGGGACGGATTGAGCTTGCTTTTGGCTTATATAAAACTGTACATAAGTGCTCAGGGGCTGCTGAGCAGACCATAGCCGCAGCCGGCATGAGGGTACGCGTGAGTGTAGCAGAGATTCCTGTAGTTTGGGGCGAGGAGCTTAGGCAAACCCCAATAGCCGGAAATAATCAGAGGCTTGGGATGCAAGGCTTGACTTGCCACTATGTAGAATCATACATACCCAAGGACTTGCCACGGACCATATCATATCTGTGGGAAGCCTTTCGGGGCCTTCCCACCAGACCCGCAATTCTGGGAAACGGATGTTTCCAGTATCCCAATATTAGCCCTATATAATTCATTGGGCAGGCTCCTGGTTGCTTTTGGGGAAAGGGAGAAAGGAAGGACCGGATTGGCTGCGCAATCCCTGCTAGTGAGGATTTAGAGGGGCAGCTTCAGGCGAAGCTAGAGTTATGGTAGTTATAAGCTCATTGGGGTTTAGGGTTTAGGGATTAGGGTATATTGGGGTTATATTGGGATAATTGAAAATAAAATGGAAACTACTATTTAGGTTATAGATATCCCGCCATGTCCACTAAACCCTACACAACACGGAATTCCTTGATAACATCGTTCCCTACAAATCCACAACCTGCAGCCGGCTTTTCATCTTCCTGTGTCAGTACAGTCTGAACCCCCAAAACCTGACCTTGCCGAACGCCCATCCCTACGCATGCCCACTCTACCTTAAAAAGGAAAACCGTCCTGCAAAAGGCCGCAGAGTCAGCGAGAAGAGCCCCCCGTGCAGGTGCCAGGGCAAAGAGCGGGCCCAAAAGCGCTTGGGGCCTGTGGTTTGAAGACTTCATAGGGTTTCAGGGTCCATGGTTTGACAGAAATGTGAATGCTGAGTTCTTGCTCCTGACACATCCTTATCCCAAAGCCCCTCAGTCTGCGGCACCTGATCCAATCCTGAAGCTAAGCTGAGCCTACATTGTGGTAGGTGATAGACATGCCAGCAAGGTCAAACGGCGACTAGGCTATTGATGAAATGCGTCGTTAGACTTGTTTGAGGGACCGCCATGCTACTCTGAGTTGTTCCTGTCAGTTTTCTTAGCGGAGACTGCAGATTCAATGGCTTCAAATGCTGCAATCTACCCTAACTTTAGTCCTGTGCTTTAAATTGAACCACGAACCTGGAGTTGGATTTCGGGTTTGGGGTATTACTTATTTCATCCGGTTGGCATCTGTTGCATGGCATACTCCTGCAATGCCAACTGACGCTTGAAACCTGAAAGCGTGAACCACCAACTACAACCGGCGACTTCTTGCCCTGGCTGACCCAAAGCCTTGATGAGCATTCTCGCGCTGCAGCGTCAGGACCGCGTATGTCCTCTTCAGATCTTATTACTAGTCTGGTTATGCTGAATGTTATTAATACGATAATTAGTAATCAAAGCTGTTTTCTGGGTGTAGGACTGTCCTTTTTGAACCACACGGGCTTGGGTGGTCTAGGGCCTGGGTGTCGACATTTCCTAATCTTAACGTTGTGGCTCCATATCGTTTCAATGATGACTATTTACTAGACTGCTGAGTGCATGAAATTTCGGGGTGCTACCCACGTCAGGTAAGATTGCTATTGGACGACTTCCTTCCTCAGGTCATCGCATTTGCTCATGCCAGGGAGTTGTCGAAGTTACCAGAGGGGCCGGCTGGTCTATTTCGGCTCTGCAGCTGCGACCTAGTAACCAAACAGCGGTGCAAGTCACAGGCGAAAGAGAGAGCACCAGGCACATTATACATCTTTGTTCTTTCCCAAGAACAGCGGGGTTCTCTACATGTGGTGTCTTGACTAGAATCATTACCATCCAAAAACATCAGGAAAAATCCAGAAAAATAGGGAAACACACCAAAAAGTCTAGAAACATCCGAAAAAATCCTGACATTATGGAGAATATTCTCTGAACTTTCAAAGCAAAGCCCAGGATTCAAAATGCTTCCTTCAGAGCCAAGCTCCTTGCCCTAACTCCCATGCTTAGTAGTGTTCCCTCAGACAACTCACCCATATTCAGGTCAGCTCCCTTCTACAGATGACAGGTTGGATTGTTTTCAGCAGGCACAGTGCTCAGATTGCAGATCAGGGTTGGCAAGCCTTGCCCAGCCATGGGGAGAAGGAAACACAGGGCAAGGGAGAGACTCCCAGGGTAGCTTTGTGGCAATATGGATTTTGGGGTCTAGAGTAAATGTGGAACTTGCAAGGGCAGACAAGCATTTCAGCTAAGGCATATGCAGCCAAGCGAGTTTGGCTTTAATCAGCTGGCTCCTTTGGCTCCTCTTTTGAGCCTGATGAACCAGGCCCAGGCCAACCAGCCCTCCAATCTGCAAGCAGATAGGGAGGGTGATGAGAAGGAAAGTGATGAAAGCGCAAGATCTTCGGCTTAATTTGGCAATTTATGATGTTGTCAATGTACCTAGTCAAAACCACGCAGGACTCTTGAGTTTGGGCTAGGGCTTCGGGATTGCAGCCACTCCTTAACATTTGTCTGTATTCTATATAGCCCTTTATATTGTGACCCCTAGGTTTTTTAAAGTTTATGGGTGAGGAAACCAAACCACCAACATAAATAAAGGCCCTGAAGACCCAACATGCTGAGCACCAAAGCCCAAGCAAGCCTGTGCCTTCATTTCACTAGGCCATGATGAGGATGATGCTACAGATAGTTCAACCCTTGGCCACATAATTCCTCCAAATCACAGAGATTCAGGTTGAAAGGCTTTGTCAAAAGTGCCCTGAAACTTCCCAATGCTAGCCACTTGCCTTGAGCTAGGAGTGATGATGACAGAAAGAAGAAGAAGAAGAGGATTTCTAGGGGCTCAAGAGGTAAGGAAAAAAGATAAGAAGGCTTCCAAAAACAAGAAGTCTCATCTTCTGAAGACAGGCAAGGTTTCTTCATGTAAGCCTAAGTCAGAGTTGCCCACCCCCCCACCCTTTGGCAGGCAGCTCGAAGCATCTTGCAGATGACTCTTCAGAAGATGCCCCCAGTCTCTTTGTGGCAATTCGAAATATCAATTCATGTGGTAGCTCTTGAGTTTAAGTTTAGGGGTCTTGCAAGCAACTTGTGATTCAAGGTGAGGAGTTGGATAAGAGACCTGTGCCAAAGACTTATTTGGCAGCCTGGAAGAAGGCCAAAAAAAGTGTGTTTCCAAGGACTGGGGGGGCACTGCACTGACATTTCTTTTAATATGATGCAAGTGCATGGTTGCTCTGGCCTTCAGGAGGGATGCATTGAGGTTTTTGGCCAACCTGGATGAAAAGAGGTTTCCAGCAGGACTGCTTCTGTGCATTTGTTAGGTAACCTGAAAAGTTTCTCTGGTTTCAGCTCATTGCTTCATCTTCCTGTGCAGGCCTTCGGCATAGCCTTGATGACATAGCACTGGGGCAGTGCTACTGGCTGCTTTGTGGGCTACCTCCATTTATCCGAGTCAGGGACCTTCGAGCAAAGGATAGGGGTGACTTGACCCTTGCCAGTGATGGGTTGTGCTTTGCAGTGCTACTGGTTGAATAGTTTCTGTGGCAAAGACTTTGCTTGACCATCATGTGAACCTAGGAAAGCAAAGCTGTTGGAGGCCAAGCAAAGATTTGAGGTCAGAATGGGATGCTGCAGATTCTCGGAGGTGAAAGAAGACTACAGCAACTTGGTGCCCTGTCTGCTGACTAATTTGAATGTGAGGTGCTTTTGATTGTGTTTTCTGACCTGCTGACTCTGTCTGCATATTCCCTGCCAAAAGGATATGGTGGCCAAAAAGTATGGCTGGGATGATGTCTGGAATGAAAAATATCCAAACCAGTTGGGTGCACCTTGGAAGGCCCTTAAGTCCTGTGCTAAATCCTACAAGTACCCTCAGCCCAAACCAGAACATGCAGTGATTGAATTTGCAGCTAAGGCAGAGGCAATCCAGGAAGATGTGAGGCAGCAGTACTACTTGCAGACTGACAAGGAAGGAGACTCCTGGTTGTTTGCAAAGGATGGCAGCTTTGCAGCAGCCATCTCATTTGGTGGGAGAGGGCCTAGGTAATTAATGGAGAATTTTGCTATGTCACTGAGGCGGAGGACCTAAATTGGTCATTCCCAGAGGGGTGCCTTTTCAGAGAATTTACAAAGATGGGAGGCTCCTTGGCTTTCCACTCATGCAGGCACTATTAGAATTAATGTGTGGCTGACACATGGTCTCTCTCAGGTTTTGGATGCAGGGGCCTGGGCCAGCCTTTGAATGCCATGATTGTCGTACAATCATCACACATAATGAGAATTACAATGCTTGGGTTCAATGCTTGGCTGCTTGCCTGCAAGTTTATTCAATTCATGCATAGGATGCCTGACTTGCTTTGCCTGGCTTGCAGTACTGCCTCTGTCACTTCCAGCTTTTTTTTGTTCAGTTTCAAGCTCAGGTTGATGCAGCCAAGAGCTGCCAACAAGCAGCATGGGCTAGCAACATCAACAAGCTGCTGCTGCAGCCCAGCAAGTTTCAGGCTCAGTCACCTGAGCAGAAGCAAAGGAAGTTTGAAGGACCCTGGCATATTTATTTCAGCTGCTGAGTGCTGGGCTACATGCTTGGCACCTTGCAGGATCAGGATCTTTGAAACTCCAGCCCAAGGCCAATAAGGCTGGGTTGTTGTTTTTGGGTTTGTTGTATATCAGACTCCCACCCCTCTGGATGTCAGGCAGCTGAGCAGCAGGGACAGGCCCCATGCAGTGTATCAAGTCAACTTTCTGGGCTTTGAATCTTTCTGTAGTGTGATTTGCTTGGAAGGACCCTGACCTGGAAAAAGAGAAGGAAATTCAGAAAACACTCTTGGAGAAGGTGCAGCCACTGTGCTTAGTTAGTGCACTGTCTTGGACTAATTTCTGAAACTTTAGCCTTGGGCCCTGCTGCTTGTTACATGTTCCTGGAAAGCTCAACTTGACCTATGGCATGCCAGGGCAAAAAGGATGCTGACCAGCAAGCTGAACTCACCCCTGAAGACCAGGCAGGATAGCCTTAAACCCAAAACCCTAGACCCTAAACCAAATTTCCAATGTTTGCCTTCTGAGTTGTGGCTTCTGATTGTTTCTGAGACCCTTACCTAGCCTGCATTTGCCTATGTCCCAGGGCAGCCACAGTTCCTCTGATGATCATGACCAGGACATATTGCATGTGCCTTCTTCATTGGGGTGCATGGGCTTAAGCTATTTCCTTGCGAGGAGTTGGAAGATGCAAAGGCAAAGCTAGCCCAGGAGATGGAGGCCATTGCCTGCTTCATTGCCACCACTTTTCATTCAATGGAATACCCTGCCTATAATAGCCTAAACCTCAAATCCTGAAGAAACCAGGAGGCCAAGGAAGCCAAGGCAAATTTGTGTCACCCACCCATTGATCATTGCAAGCTGTTCCCAGCATGATCCTCATACTTTTTCGCAGGAGAAGAAGAAGAGGGATCTGGCTGCAAAGGACCAATGCCTTGCTACATGGTATCATTTAAGCATTTTAGCTGTCATGCCACAGGAGCTTGCTGGGCAGGGCCATGCCAAGAAGGAGAGCCAGATGCAGCATGACATGTGTGATGTTACCTGCCATGTCTTTTTAACTAACCCTAAGCCCTAAACCCCTCAGAGTTGAGACCAAAGCCTTGGGCCCTAACCCTACACCTTAAGCCCTAAACCNNTAAGCCCTAAACCCTGAACCCTTGCAATTTTCTAGACCACCAGCGGCCACCTTTTTGGCCAATGAATGTCCCCTAAGGTTCAGGGCTTGGGGCTGGGCCAGAATCAGTTCAGTCTGCCAGGATATGAAGAGACAGCAAGCGCAAGAAGCTTTGGCCATGGCTACCAAGGCAGGGCTGCAACTTCAACTAATCCTTGAACCCTGGAGCCCTTGCTTTCCTTCTTTGACCAGAAAAGAAAGCAAGAGGAAGAAGAGTTAGCAAGGCTAGCAGCTGAGGTTGGGCCCATTACTTCTTGTTCATGTAGATTTTGATGTGGCTGCCATGCTGGTCATAGGCTGAAGCTGATGATCTTGAGAAGGCACAGCTGCATTTGTGCTTAATCATGGAAGCATTTTGTGCTTGATGCTTGGCACCTGTACCTGCCAGCAAAGACAAGAAGAGGAGGACAAGATTGCTGCCCTGGAGCAGGCCTACTGTGGAGAGTTCTGGGCATGAACCTTGCCTTTTTTTGCTTCTGGTCCAGAAGAAGCCAAAGCTGAGACAGCAGGCCAGGCCAATTTCCATGCTATGAATGTATGAGGCAATCTATGCGATTGGGGGAGGGGTTGGGAGAGAGGTGAGGTTGGGGAGGTGGGGGGGGGGGGGGGGG
>CAJNIZ010004731.1:344-16106 GCA_905231905.1 Symbiodinium pilosum | reverse complement strand
GCCCTTCTAGCGCGTGTACTAACATATCAACATCTTGCGGAGTAGCGGAGGGGTCCCACATGCCGTTTTCACTGGCCCTGCTAGCGGAGTAATTAATACCCCGCTTTAAAAATACAATACTATTTAGTTCCGGTGGAGGCCCCAAGTCCCTGTGTTAGGAATCTACGGGGGAAAGGGGGCTGCATCTCAGACTGAGTGGGAGAAGTTTTCCCAAGTTGGAGAGCGGGTCGAACTTTCGGCCCGGCGCAGTATGCCTACGATAGCAGCTCACGAACGCGAAGTGTTGATTATTCTTAGCGAGTTATGATCCCTGCTCAATCCACCCCTGTGCAAGTTGTACCATGCTACTACTCTCCTTTGAACAGCTGGAATGCAATTGCAACGGCAGCTAAGTCCAGATCGCATTTTCTGGCTCAAGCATGCCGGATAGCCGGCTTTTTGAGGAAAAACCAAGGTCATAATCTCCAGTCAGCGATCTTGAGAAAACCGTTCAACTATGATGCAAACGCGTCCTCCACACGTTGTGCCGGAAGCGGTCTGCGGGCTGCACGCGACTCGAGGAACGCCTCCACGTCTTGCTTGTAGTGGGCTTTGTTGTAGGGATTCTACTCGACTGTTGGGCAAGACTAGGCATGGCACGACAGTGGGAAACCCCAAGCCCCAACCTTGAACATCTTGAGGCCTCCACATACGGCTGCATGCTGCACAGCAAAGCCCACCACCTCCATCAGTCTTGGCGGAAGAGGGTCCGAAGATAAATATACTACTGAGCCTTGAAACCCTCGAAAAAACTGCAAAGCCTGACTCGGCCCTTTCCTGGTTCTAAGTGGGCTTGCAAATGGTAGGCATGCAGCTGTTTGGCTAAGTGGGTGTGCAGCCCAGGGCAGCGTACGAGACACCGTCCACGGCATTGATGCGACTGACAGCTTGAACGTACTAATCTAGACGGCGTGCCTGGGGGAGCTATTGGAACAACGATGACCGCGGCTTTTGATAGCTTCTCTCGTCTCAATCCTTCTCAAACTGCTGATCGAATGCAAGGTAGCTTGCATATCTTGCATAGCGCTTGCACAGGGGGAAGCAAACCCCCAACACATGCCGTAGCACAGTTGGGGCTTGGAAACTTTCAAGCCCAAGGACTGCTGGCAGGCTGGGATCTGTGGGCCTTAAAGCTTCAAACCATGCAGCAAAGCCTGAAAGATGTCATGGCACATGATGGCACATGTCGAACTCTGAAATCAAGCCTGCTGCAGAGCTTGGCATCCATGAGAAGGGCTGCCGTCATCTCGGCTCAGGCCTTGCAGAGTTTCTTTCCATGCCGCTTAATTGAAGAATTCCCTGTCTACCTTTCAACGCGCCTATGTTTCAAGGCCATCCACCAAGTGATTCAATATATGGGGGCCAGGTTTAAAAACTAAAGCCCGAATACGTGTTTATACAGGTACCTGCACTTTTGCAACATGAAAGAAGCATGGCGAGTTTTGGGCAGCATCCGAGGACCGATCATGTACAAGCAGTCGTGCTGCACTCTGTTCTGCGAACGCCTGGCTTGTCTTTCCTCATGTGAGAGACCTGCCCACTGAGAAGCCAGCCAGCTGTTCCTTCCGCGGGCGTCCGCCGCGGAACACAAACGGGTCCCGTGCGTCTTCCAGGTGCCACTCCTGCGGCCGAGAGAGAAACCCTTACTCCTATACACTTGCAAGCCTGACTCCAGTTCGACTCAGCTCGAGCGCAGGCAAGCCACAACTGCAAGAGTACCCACTGTGCTCCAGCTTCAGCTGGCCCATGTAATTTACATTGTACAAAGCTTGGCGGCAAGCAACCTGTCTGCGGAAAAACTACCTCCTTCAAGAATCAAACCTAATTGCCGACTCCGCTGACGCACAGGCAGCGTGAAGGGTGTTCCGTTCAACATGTACGTTATGTAAGCGTTGCAGGATGGAATGGGCACAGGCAAGATGTGCTCCTCCTCTGTGAGTTGCTTCACCTGCTCCACGGCGGAGCAGCACCCAAAGAACCACCAAAAGCTCATAGTGAGCTCGACGATGCAAGCGGCAGAGACGACTTCTATGAACGAGAGCTGTAATGATCCCTGCGTCTATAGGTCGAGAAAATTGTGATGTTGGAAGCTCTTGGCAAATCAATGCTGTCTGTGGAGACTCCGAACTGCTTGAGCCACGAGCGCTGACCAACATCGGATGTGGTTGTCAAATCGGGCGTGTTGGACCTAAGATTGGACGAGGATGCCTCTTTTCAGCTAACGAAGCTCTCAAGAATGGATCTCCTCTTGAGGCAAAACGTGAGGAAAAGATGCGAACTATGCAACTGCAAACAGCACAAGCCGCCACTGCGGACCGGAATCGGAAGTGGCTATCAAATCAGCCTTGCGGGCCAAAAAAAACGAGGATCCCTTGCTTAACATAGCGAAGCTTACTATGATGAAGATCAGAAGCACGACGACGTAAAGTTTTCATGGAGCTTACATAAGTAAATAGAGCTCGGCACATCAGACTCACTTGTACCGCCCTCAGCAGGCGAGTGGAGCAGGTTTGCCAGAACTTGAAGTAAAAGGCACGCTCAAATCTGTTGAAGACGGTTGAAGCCCATCAGTGTGAACCTTTCGCGCATCAAACCCTGCACCATGGGGTCCCTTGCAACTTGCCAGTTGCACGGGTCTCTTTGTTTTGCCGCTTCTTGATGCACCAGACTAAGGATGCTTCATTATAAGCACCAGCTTCAGAGTGCCTGCTGGCCGAATTCTCACCCTGCAGGTTGAAAGCGGCGCATCATTGGCCTTCTTGGGGGCGCATTTTGCTGAGTAGGAGCAACACTTTCGGACTGTTCAAAGACAAATTACATGTGCACAGGGTGCCGCATCAATTGCATGAGCTTTTGGAGAGGAATCTCAGGGGCCCTACTACATTAGGGGACAATAAGTGGGTTCCGCTTCACCGGCATGGAGAACGACATGGCCCGCCGGACGGCACTAGAAAAACACGTTCTGACAAAAACTGAGTACAAGCACTGGAAAGTGTTTGGGCGAATAGCACAAAGAGCTGCTGCAGTCCATCATTCATGATCATTATGCACTCAACTTGTCATCATGATGTTCAACAGTCAAGGGGAGGTGCACCCCAAGGATACTTGGTCCTGGCCATAAGCAAAGCAGCTGGGCACTTCTGCTCCTCTTTTGCTTGGCTTGTACGAATTTCCGCTATCAAGCGCATGGTTGTCATTGATGATGAATGCCATTACTAGCTGGATCGATGTGGGTTTTGAAACTCTTGCCAGCACCACTGTGATGTCCCTGATGTCTCACAGGGCTTTGCGCTTTGATCCGCCTTTTATCTAAGAACCCCTCCATCAAAACAGATGACTCCGAGGCTTGTGGATCTTCAGTGTGATAGCGCTAAACCAGCAAAGACGCCCAAACCCTACTTGGCACGGGAGCCGATTGTGACTGCATGTCACCAGAGTTCCAGGCCTCGAGCCTTGGCGCTGCTCCATCACCTTCCGGACAAAGAGTACCAGGACAACAGCATGTCAGTCCCACAATCGGTTGCCCCGATTTTTAGCTGCTTCAAAGCAAGCCAAACAGGAAAGAACAGTTGCCGAAAGAGTCCTAAGGCAAGCAAATCGTTGCGTGTAACATGAACAATACTAAACTGGACTTGGCGTAACGCACGATACAGTCACGCTTCCCCTTCAAGATCTTAAACGAGGGAGGCTCAATGTAGTTCAAGTCTCGATTGACCTGAACGACTTCGCTTGAGGATGCGAGATTAGAGGATACCCCTTGATGATGTATGGTTTTATGTGCTATCTGGGCTACTGCCCATTGGAAATTTGGTGAACAAGTTATCGCTTTCCAAGCTTTGGAATATGTGTTCACACTATGGTCTTCACTATCGTGGTGAGTGAGTATCTGATCGCTTTCGAAGCAGAAGCCCTCCGTCACTGAAACCAGTGTCCATTCTTTCTATATCTCCCACATCACTGATAAAAAGCCACATAGCGCCACCCAAGATCTCGCTCCAAGACCCTGACTAGCAGCTCAGAACTCTCTATCATCCCCATTTAGACAAGATCGTGACTACCGCTTCTTCTCAGACGCTGAAATAAACATACAGCAAATATAGATATATATGTATATATATATAAATCCGCAAATTCGCTGAACAAATGCCTCTGATATACCGCCAGCATTTACTCCAAGATACCCCTCATGAAGGCAGTTTTGCCCCAAATGCATGCCTCCTTCATCGATGCCAAATTTTCTGCCTAGCATGCAAGCCTTGCAGTTAGCACAGGTGTGGGGCGTTTCAACAATTTTGGTTCCCACGCGAGCGCCCCAAATACTATAGGCCTTCCGCTAGGGACCCTGAAAAGGGACCCCTTGTATTTGGAAACCCCCAAGCAGGCGCGGAAGGTGGTTGAGGACTTTCGTGCTATCAGAAGCGATTTCCGGCAAAAACTTTCAGACGAGCTTGATATCCCGCGCCTGCAGGCATGCAGACATTCATAGCGCCGGCCCCTCCGCTTTTGAAACAACTTTCTTGTAGTTCCTTGTGCTCCGGAGGTGTCTCGTTTCTGATTTGGCCTATGTTGATTCCCAGCCTGGCCACCTGCTGCACCTGCTCCGACGCAGAACAGCACCAAAACTTCTACCTAGAATCTCTAGCAATGTGCCAGATGAAGTCCCAAGTCGTTGACTTTCAGGGCTTTGCTAAAATTCCCAAACATGCCATGTTGACCTTAGGAGATAATGCAACTTGCAGAAACTGGGAGCTGCTCGAGCCGCCAGCGCTGAACAACATCGGATATTGCTTGCCAAGTCTAATGCCTGGTCTCTCAGATGGGGATCCACCAATTAAACATCAACGTGACCTAGGGAATATGATCAAGAAAGCCCCAAGAACAGTGACCTGCAATTCGTTTTTTTAAGCGCGTCCTCAATGTTTCGATGGAGAGGGTTAGTGCAATTTGAAGTCAAAGCACGCCCACGCCGTTCAAACACACGGGTTCGATCTTGCGAGGAGCCATCTATCAGCAAAACCACAACTTGGAGATGTTCTCAGGCGTCGGGAATACCAGCAATGCCCTTACGAGCCTTCAAATTCTACACCCTGAGCCCCGTCACCAGCATGCGGTTTTGCCCACGAGCACGCCAGCACATGTTGTGCCATCATGACAGGTCGGCAGAAACATTGAACACGGAGCACGCATTTCAAATAAAGCGAATCCTGCGAGAATTCTTTGCGCTTTCACGCAAGGTGGCGAAGTTGATTGCAGACTCAAAGCAAATGTGGCATCAAAGGCGGCTCGAAAGTCAGTGGGCTAACCTGTGATTCTGTGTCTAAATGAGCCGCAACATGCAGCTGCCAATGTCACTTTGCTGACTGCACAGCTTCCTGTAGCAAGTACAGGCCTGCGGCCTGCGTGTAACCAAATCCATGAGATTGCATGAGCGAAGCTGATCAGGAGAGGCTTGCAAAGGCAAATGAAACAGACTCCGGCTCGAGCTTCGTGCCAGCTTCTGCACCTCACAAATCAAATAAATCACCCATCACTCGCCCAAGGTCGGCAGTCACCTCATCATTTGCCGGACATTTGGGGGTTCCCAACCCAGGAGAGGGTTGACAAGCACATGCATGGGCTTTAAAATGTCAAGTCAGGTATCAAGAGCAGGGCTATTCAGCCAACAGGCTTAGACTCAGGCACAGGATCACAACCTTCCGCCTCAGCTTTGACAGGATCATCATTCTGGACGTTGAGGCCTGGTCTGTATCTGTCTCTCAGATCTGTCCATTCGTGTATTTATGCATAAGTCCGCATTTACTCTATTAGAATGCGTAGAACCCTTGCTATAGAGACCCGTACGAAAAGCATCCCAGAAATCAGAGAAGCAGTCGCATACTACTAACTTGCTTGAGACACCGTGAACTGCGAGCAGGGCACCATAGGCACGGCGGACCATGCCCTTGGTAGGCAAGCTAGGGGCCTATAAGCTTTGGGATAGATAATGCCACGGTGGATACTAAAAAACTGCATGATCCTATGTGCCCTAAATCTGGGTAATTATGGTCGTAGTATAGTAAAAGAAGGCCGTGCAGTCAACTGTATGGAGTATGAGATTATGAGCAGCTGTTTGGCAAGAGGAGTCAAATCGCGCCTGTGTTAGCAATGGCAGCTTTCAAGCCAGATTTAGCCAAGTCATATGGGTGGTTGTCAAAATTATGATCCCTTTTTGGGTACCCTAAATATCGGGTGCCGTATTATGGGAGGGATCCAAAAAGGGACCATAATTTTGACAACCACCCATAGCAACCCCTGAACCTGGTCTATAAAGACCTGCAGCTACTCGGGGACTACACAAGCCTGACCTTGGCAATCATTCAGACTTTTAGATCCCACATCCCGAGTTCAGACCAAAACACACCTCTGAGGCTCCAGACATAATAGCGAAGCGGAGTTTCCATTTCCTGAAGCCAGTGACGCTTCGGGTCATCCAATCTCCGCCCGCACATCTATCCAACTCCCCCACCCCGCACGACACTCGGGACAGACCGGGCAAAAGAAAAACCCTTACAAACCTGCTCATGACGTTCCACATTGCCACATTCCCCCAGCATGGTATCTTTATCTACCTACCTCAGTCTGAGTCAAGCAGGGTCTCACGATCCAAAAGATCAATATAATCGTGATCCAGTGTCTTCGATAGCTCTGCACGGCTGCCAGCCTTCAAAAGCTGTGCTTGCGTATGATGAAGCCTTATAAGCTAAAGCCTGAAACCTTCTTGAGTCTGGATTTGAGGCTCCAGACTTTATGTCAACGCGTTTATGGCTTTCGGTTCCACCGCGGTGCATGACCTCCATTATCATGGCTTGCTACGACACATGTGGGACAGTGAGTCTATTGCACGACAAGCTCTAAAACATGCGGTGCCCATGGATGTGATTTTCACATTTCCTCTGCTTCTCGTTATAGTGGCGGCGGTCATCATGATAATCCGTTTCTTCCTCCATCGACCTGCAAATATCTGCACGCGCCAAACATTTGGGTCCGAAATGGTCCGAGGGTTTTGTAAAATACTAGGCCCCCACGGGCCATTGGCTTCACTGCTTGTGGCCAGCTTAAGAGCAGTAACATCCAGCAAAACTGCAAAGAAAGCACCCTGAACGCGGGGAATCTGACCTAAAACCAGGAACAGTCCGGACCTGATTTGAGACTCCTGACGGTTTCGCAGGTCTGGCATATCAGGCATGTAATCAGAATAGGGCTTGGGAACTTTTATACAGCTTGCTCGGGAAGATGGCTGCAGGCCTATCAAAATGTTGCATCTTCTTCTGCCTGCAGGAACTGCTTTTCGAATTTCTCGCGTGAAGCGTGGCGCATGTGGGGATGCAAAAAGACAATCTGGCATGTTCCTAGCTGCATGATCAACAAAGCGCCTTGACAGCAGTTCCCAAATCTGCAACCGATCCGCCCTGCCCTGCCTCCATGATGTCTGTCGAAAAGTCATCCTGAAGCCGTTCAAAGAATCAACTTCTGCAAACCAAACTACTGCAATGATCTGGCAGCTGAGTTTGGCGTGGCAGAAGAGACCGCGCAGGACAAGGCAAAATTTGGTTTTCAGGCTTAATTCAGCAGCACCCCTGCACAAAGAAGTCTCTATTCCCATGTATGTCAGACGCTGCAAGCTCATTTACTTGTATGTGGTGGGCTCGGGCCAGGACAAACCCGTCAAGGCGCCTGACGGACAAGAGATAGACGACACTGTGCATTTGAACACACAGGACCCGGAGGCAAGCAGCAAGGAAACTCAGCTTCGTTCACGCATCGGGCGTCTAATGGGCCTGAGGCCACGGGCACAGACGCGTACCCAGAAGAAGCCGAGGCTTCCAGTGAGGAAGTTGTGGAGGTGCGTCACCAGGCAGCCAGCAAGATGTACCCACGAGATAGCCCCCCTCAACTTGGAATGCCCGAAACATGAAAGATGCCCCGTCCTCGCAAGAAGAAGCGGCAGTGCTCGCAAAGGAAGCGCCGCGGTCTCGGCAGTCTTGGCATTTCCTTGACAATTGCTGACGCAAGGACTGCGGGACAAGCAATTAACGTCAAAATCCTAAGCAACACGTCCCGTACTTCATGAGGCGAACATGACATGGTTCAGAACAAGTACCAGATGTGGCCGTAGAGCCATGCATGCCAATGATGAAAGGCTTGGATAGGCCGTGGCCCCGTGCAGACAAAAGGAATACCCGCGCCGACTAATGGAGTGCGCTCTGAGCCGTTGGCTGGTTGCCCGGGTCAATCGCTGGAATCCTGCAGAAGGGCTCCAGTCCCTTCGTAAGAACATTTGAAATGATGTCACCCTAGTTCGCTATACTCAATAACGCCAAAAAGCATCCGGAATACCTAGACTTTCCCACAAAATACTGATTCTGAGGTCAGGCAGATTGAGGGTTCTTGCTTTGGGCGCGTATACAAAAGCCACATGCGTTTGGATGGGTCTCTGCCACGGTCAAGGGGAAGATAATGGCATAGATGACTCCACAAGAAGGGCCTCCGCAGGTCGACCTGAAAATCATTTGCAGAGTAAGCGGCATTGGCCAGGCATCGCCATGCAACAGGTCCACCAGCTCGTTTTTGGTGAGGTGAGCCTGGGATTTGTTCGACCCCTGCGGGGTTCAACATGTCCTAGCAGCCCTCCAGGTCAAAACCACGCATAACACCAAGGAACTTTTCCTCATCAGCACTGGCTCCTCAACTGCCCTTGGCAAACAAGCAGGCAAGGCGTTCATGATGCAAATGCCCTGCGAGAGATTTCAACGAGACGCATGGCACTGCAACAATCATGCATCCATGCGGGCAAGCGGCATGTCTCCACAACCAGCTAAAAGTGATTGGAATCAGACTTCAGAGCCGAACTTGATGCGCAGGACATAAGTTGAAATTCTTGCAAGGTGCCCAAAGCTGACATCAAAAAGTTTCTTGGGTTTGTTTCAATGTCTGTTCTAGGTCCTAGGTCCAGCGTCCGGGTTGCCCCCTGCATGAGGGAACGTCTTCTCTGGTAGTGTGCTTAGGGTATCTCTTATTGAAGTTTGCATGTCGGACCCCAGTCGGCTTGAGATCCAGACTGCTTAGCACTGGGAGATTCAAGAAAATGGTGAACACTTGCAACTGGAGCAGAACGCAGCTAGAACCGCACAGCTCAAACTCTGCTGCAGAATCGCTTCCACAGAGCCTTACAGCTCCACAACAACAAATTTTCCATGTGTCGGCAGTCCGTCGATCCACAACAACATACAATGTTTGAACACCTCCCGCGAAGCACGCAAACGTGCTACAGACCAAAAACAAGAGATTGAATTTCAAGTTTGGCAACTACAGTACAAGCTTTTGTACCACCAGTCATTCTGCAATCCTGCAGGAGCTGTAACTAAATCTGCTGGTTCCTCACCCTTGCGCTGATTGAACTTTGAGTCAATCAATGCTTCCTCTTCTGCTATTGTTGCACATCGTCCAGCGCTACCTTTCTCACAATACGCGTACGATGCCAAATACAATAAAAGCCAAGTTGGAGTGGTAGGTTCAGGTCGAGGGTTGAGGGTGGGACAGCAATACAGTGGCCGGCCAACCTCCGATGCTCGCTGGTTTAATCCAAACTAGCATGATTCCAACAGCCTGTCCATTTCTAAAACTTCTATGAAACATGCCTTGCGCACACTTTTCAAGTTTCCCACCGCATAGCGGAAACAAGTTGTTCCTTGCTTCCATGAGGTACGGGAGACTGCCATAATGTGCTTGTAGGGACCACATGCTTTTGAGGTGTTGTAGCTGCTTAGAGGACGCGGCAATCTCCGGTATGGCATTGTCATCTTGCTCCCTCTTCGGCAAAATGTCATCTCTGTTGAACTCGCTACCTCCCGCGACGTCTAAACGTCTTACGCCTCGGGAGTGTCTGAATAAGAACACGAGTAGAAAGGGCTGAGTATGAAGATGGGGCAAGGCCTCAAGCCAAGTCTTTGCTAGCGCGACCTGCGTGCAGTGATCTGCAGTTCGCGTGATCTAGCCTCTCAGTAAATATGGCTTGTACACGTATATTCTTAAAGTCTGACTGCTGCACGTGCACTTTCTGGGGCTTTACGCCATCAGTTGGAATTTCGTTCATGGAAGGCGAACATCAGGCTTGCCTTGCCAGGCTTCACTGAAGAAAGTGAACATGCACAAGGGGCCATGGCGGGTCAAAATGCAGGCACACTTTGGGGAGGTGCTTCGTGTCTAAGGGGATTGATGTCTTTGCTGGCCATACCTTTCATAAACTCTGCACTGAGGAAGCCTGAAAACTGACTTATGCTTCTCCTGTGTATATCGGCTGTGTACGCAGCTACACTCTCATGCAGCTCAACACCCAAACCGAAAGGTTTGTGGGCCCTACTCTACGCACACCTCTTCCCAAAGTTCTAACCTACACTAACCAAAACCTACATGCAGCGAATCTCATGCGCGCGACTGCATCCGCTTCTTAACACATGCTATTCCAACAGGTGCAAGTTGGATTCCAGGACCGCCTCATTATTCCAAAGGCACCATGGGAGAACCCTAAACCGCTAATCTTGAACCCTGAACCTTGATTTTCACCTTTAACCCCAAACCCCGAACCCTAAACCTGAATCCTAAGCCCAAACTCTGACGACTTCCTTGTGCCTCAGGCGCTGGGCGCCGGCGCGGGCGCGGGACTGGCAGCCTGGCACCAAGTTCTCCAGAGTTGTGATTGGATCCCCCCGACATTATAAAAAACACCACCCTAATACCAGATATTCCCTGTACATTGGGGTGTTTTGTCCTTTGGGGGAGGTGATTACCCCAGGTATATCATTCGTACAATACCTTGGGGCCCAGAGGGGTTCCCATGTAACTTCTTGGCGTCCAAGTACTTACCTATAGCCACATGGGCACTTTCTGTACGGGTCTGAACTTCAGAAAATTGTTCTAATATACAGTTATACACGGGCCACGGGCGGAATACCATTGCAAATCATTCAGGCTTATGCGGATACGTTATAGTGATCGTGGCATGTTTCCAAAGTCTAGGGTCCACGATTCTGGGGGGAGTCATTGAGGGAATGCAAGCTCACAGGTCTTCTCGGCGAGGCTATCTGTCTCTTATCTGTCATCATACAGCCAGCTTTGCGGGGTGGGGGGCTCAGAGGCTGCGTGGGAAATGTGAAGCAACTTACGCTACAGAGAATACATCACTGACAGTGTGGTCCTATGTTACAGCTGTAAAGAGTGGTGCTTCAACACTGATGTTGAAGATCTAAAAGGGGCTCAAACACTCATGTCCTTCCATGCTGCTCTCTGCTGTTGGTTGGCTTCCCGCCCAACTGACTGAATGATCAACATGTCACACCTCCCACACATCTCTGGAAAATGCAGAGCGCATAAACGCAAGGCACGAAAGAGACGCACGAAAGAAAACGAGAGATCTGCAATCGCACAAAATTCAGCACTCGCGGAGAACACAAATGCCGCACACGAAGACGTCCCAAGTACCAGATTCGGTGTACTTCTCATCAACTCAATGCATCTTTGCACGGAATGCCATGCTTAGGATCCGCTTATTTTGAGCCTGGAACATTTCTCCCGAAATAAATCAAAATAGGTGGGTCCTGACTGACCCCTCCACCAGACATTCCTACTAGTCAAGAGTGGGGATGCCATATAATCCCATATTTCAAGCCCGTCTACTTGAGCCACTGAACTCTAGCGGGTTTGTCTTCCCAGCTGCAGGCCTCCACATTCACAAACCTGGCAGGTTGCGGTTCAGGTGTAATTAAGGGATCAGTTTCAAGTTGGCATGAGATGTTTGATGCTGCCGGAGCTCACGATCTGAAGAAAGATTCCCAGTTACCTCTGATTGAACCAAACCAGACTTGCAAACATCTGGCATACCCTGCTAGATGAAGCTTCAATGACACGTTGGAATCGTTCAGCGCCGGCATGTCTCAACGGGCAGGCAGGATCTCTTTTCCCTATCGCAGCCCAACACAGTGCTTGAAGCCTTAATACTGACTCCAGCAAAGTATGGTCCGGAAGGGAAGCCCAAAGCAGTTACTCAATATGGCATGCGCAAACACAGGAAAGAATTCCTTCAAACAGTTCTCAGCCTGCGAAGGGGTGGTACCTTCCCAAAATAAGGGTTCCTCAGCATAGACGTCAACAAAATTCAGGCCTTATTCTGGGGACGCTAAAAATCCCGGGCGGCGTTGTTTGGATGCCAATCGGAAGCGGGCTGCACAACTACTCTAACTTGGCTTACTAACTTTCTATTGAATTGGACTCTCAAGACGGCGGATTCAAAAAAGACTGCATGACCTCAAGTACCTTATACCTTTTACCTTGGGAATTATGGTATACGAAGGTCATGCAGAACTTTTATGATGAACAGTATATATGAGGTTTCCCGAGATTAGAGCTACCTTTCTGAGGGTCCCACTACTAAGGATTATAATATATTGGGGTCTACATTGGGGTTCCTTATTTGGGAAACTACCAGATATATCTTTGAAGAGATGGCCACGCTTGCCGGATCCTATAGTCGAAACTGGCATTCCTGGAGCCTACAATCACAGATACTTACTGGTCCTCTCAAGGGAATGAGGAATGTAATCCCTGTATAATCTCCATATTATAACCCCCTATAATGTACTACCTTCTTCCCTACTGTACCTCAGTATACTGTAATAGCTTCCATGTTATTGTCCATTTGTCCTACACAATCCCCATTATATTCCCTTATTCCCTAAGCACCAGTAAGGATATTGTGGCCTGTTTCAGAGTGGAAACTACACCCCCGTCCTCCCAAGACATTCCTATCAATCGGGATCGGGAGGTGGTAGTTTCCCTAAGTAGACTAAAACACTCTAGCCCCTATAAATATGGGGAAAGGTACGCCTACTTTTGGGAAACTCCCAGTCTGAATCGTGAACATGAAGAGTGTCAGAAGACCCTGGCTATTGAGGACTGCCTTGCGGGCATTATAGGAATCAAAGATGCGCTCCACTGCTGGATCTACGCCCCTCCAAGCCCCACGTTGTGCCGAGCTTGGAGGAATGGCGCAAACATGTCAAGTTACAGTGCAGGAGCCCCAAGTCACAAGCAGGGAGCGATCATGGCTTCACCTATGTTCTTGCCTGCACTGCTTATGGATTTTAGGGCCCAACCGCGCAACTACTAAGCTGACACTTGTGGTCCAGAGAGAGAGAGAAGACAGGTACAGTAACAGCTCCAAAGTCAGCTGGCGTGCTTGAGTCGGGTCTTATGCCGTTCATGTCTGCCCAGAAGAAATGCAGCTGTCATCTCTCAACGATCATCCTGCTTGCGAAGTCAGATGGCTATGTCTCAAAAGGCCTCCCCATCACAGTCGACACACTTCAGGATCCTCCGCGTACTGGTCAAGATAGAAGGGATTCCTAAACTTGAGACATCCCCAGATCAAGATGTGGACGGTTGTAGCCCACGAAGCAATCGCTTGTTGCGACAAGCTCCGCTGGGCGTAGCGTCCTGCCTTGGCGAGCCATGCAGATCGGAACAGCAGGAGCAAAAAGAAAGTCGGCATGAGACTAGGGGACTAGGGCATAGCAAGCCAGCAATTGCTTTATCACGCCTGACGGCACTGGTTACCTTGCTGCTTATGATGCATTCTGGCGATGGTCAGAGTGAGAATAGTTGCAGCGCTAAGACAACATGCATCTTCACTGAGAAGTCGGCATTTGCACCAGAGAAGTTCGACCCTGCGCGCCACAGGTATAGGGGGAACTGCCCCTACAAACCTATCCAAAAAACAGTCCTCATTCAAGTTTTCGTACCAGTTCTGTGGGTGACCACAATCCCTTTCAAAAGCATCCTCAGGATCCACCCTGCGCAGCTTTCCCGACCTGGTAACCAGCAGGCCCTCTGGCAGCCAGAGACAGCTTCCGGAAGGCTTCAGCCTCAGACTATGTCAGACAAGATCCTGGGCTCCAACAATCCAACTCTAAGATTCCAAAAAATCCGTTGGCTTGACGCATTTTGTCTTGCTGGTGCGCTAGGCCATGAGGGTGCTGAAGGTTCCTGAGAGAGTCGTGGCTTGAGTCTTGCTTTAGTCTCGACGCGACATGACCAACACTCTCGGCACGGGAGGGGGAACATGGTAATTGTCTGCGGAACACATCTCAGGGGTGATGACGGGGTTAGGATTCGAAGGTATATGCCCGTAATGCGGAATCAAGCAGAATGGAGAGAGTAGCGCACCAACAGTGCTTGATGTCCTTCTTTGCAGATCGTCCCGCCTATCGCCACGTTCCCCTCATCCCTAGAAATCGGTACATGGTGACAGTCACGGAGCGCCTCTACGGAACTATCTTGGCGCTTGTCATAACATACCATACAGAACCCAATGTCCAGTTCTAGTAGAATCATGACGTTGACTCTGGGGACCATGTTGCAATATCGGAAGTGAAAGGCCGCGGGATCTGCACGATACTGATGTGAAAGCCTCCTATGCTTTTGGTGGGAACGGTTAGCCAATAGATGCAGGTAAAGCACGAAAACATCACAAGGCTTAGGCTGTGAGAGTTTGTTTTGCTCTCAGGTATGCAGCTCCTTGCAGAATGTCATGGGCATCCATGAAGTTGATGGATGCAAAAGGCCTCTATGGTTTTTTGGCGCTGCAGAATTGCTGCAGCATACGTTTTCCCCGAGGCAAATGGCTACAGCGCCTGCCCTACGTCTCCGTTTACAGCCCTTGCCAATACTCTTGGGCAACGCCTCTCAACCTTCTGTCGCTAATCTTTGTTAAGGGCTTGCACCCCTGACAAGCTCCATAGCTATTGGATTTCTTGCCCGCGTTTCATGGCCCGGGGAAGGGGAATCAGAGGCATGGCTATGCTTCTGGGAGTCTTCTTTCTTGACTCTGGTGCAAGACGCCGGAAGCTGTGCAACATGGGCATGGCTTCTGAAGCATCTGTGACTGAATGCGATCATGAAGTACAAATCGTAGTGCCCAAGTATTACGTGACTGAAGCAGTCTACCCCAGATCTTTGGCGAAACCTTTTGGATCCTGCAGCTTGGTTCTGTTCGTGAAGGGAAGAAAGGAATGCAGCTGCCACTTCAGCTAGGTCCCTGGCCTTCATCCCGGTGATGTTGCTCAACTCCTCGGTGTGTTTTTTTGTCGACATGGGAAGGTGATGCAGACTTGTTCCTGAAGCCCAAAGCGGCCACTGTTTCCTGGGGCAGTGCGAGGATGCGAAGTCTTACTGCGGGCTCACTTAGACCCTTAAACCCTAAACCCTAAACACTAGTTTCTATTTCACTTTCCATTATCCCTGTCATAACCCCTATGTTACCCCATATTACAGCTACGGTCAAAACACGGTATATAAGCTAATGGACGCCAAGTTGCGGGTGTCGCTTTTCGGGTGGTCCCGTCGCTTTACATGGGCTTTGTGCCTAAACTGTGATTGCTCGACTGTCCACCGCATACAAAATTCCTTACAACCGAGTATTGACTGTGGCTCATATAACCCCTTAAACCAAGATCCTACTACTTGACAGACGCGCAAGGCTCCACCTAATTTCAATTTGAAACTCTGTAGCCTCCCCGAACCAGACATGTTCTCCCCCCCACTGTGATAAGCTCCGAAGCACCAATTGCAACCACTAAAGCCCTGAAAACTAGAGTCCCCCTGAAGTAGATCGAATATGGCTTTGGATATATT